>CAUYSK010005667.1:0-25756 GCA_963575035.1 Avahi laniger | reverse complement strand
TCAAACTCCTGGGCTCAAGCGGTCCTTCTGCCTCAACCTCCCGAGTACCTGGGACTACAGGCATGCGCCACCATGCCCGGCTAGTTTTTTCTATATATTTTTAGTTGTCCAATTAATTTCTTTCTATTTTTAGTAGAGACGGGGTCTCGTTCTTGCTCAGGCTGGTTTCGAACTCCTGAGCTCAAACAATCCACCCGCCTCGGCCTCCCAGAAAGCTAGGATTACAGGCGTGAGCCACTGCGCCCGGCCTCAGCATAGTTTTTAAGTGTAAAAACTGGTAACAACCTAAAGTATCCTTCAGTATGGATCGAGTTAAAGAAATGGTAATACCTTCGTACAGTGGAATTACATCCAGCCATTAAACAAAAACGAGTAGATGTAGAAGTATTGTCATGGAATGCTATTCATGATATGGTCATGTTATCCTCTCTCCTTTTAAAGTCTCTTTAGTGAGGGTCTTATAAAAAACATGCTTTTTGAGTTTTTTTTCCTGAAAATGTCTTTATTTTATATTTTTAAAAATTTTTTAATGGAAATCTAATACATACTAAGAAGTACACAAATCAGTAATGTACCAAGATCAAGAAAGAGAATATTACCATTATCTCTTGGGAATACCTTCTATTTCCTCCTTCCAGGTTAACTTTATCTACCTAACTTCCAATCGTATAGATTAGTTTTGCCTATTGAAAGTTTTTTCCAGTATTTTATTATGAAATATTTGAAACATAAAGCAAAACTGAAAGAATTTTTCAGTGAATACCCCATATTCCCACCACCTAGATTCTGTCATTAACATTTTATTAAAATTACTTTATCAAATATCTATCCATACATTAACCCATCTTATATTTGGTGCATTTCAGAGTAAACGCAGTTATCATTCTACTGGTCCCTGAATATTTCAGCATCATTAATTAGAGTTCAATAGTTGTCTGCATTTTGCTGTAAAGTTTACATTGCAGTGAAATGCACAAATCTTAAGTATATACATTTGCTGAGTTTTGACAAATACATACACCTGTATAATCCAGTTCCTATGAATATATAGAAAATTACCGTCACCCCAGAACGGTTTTTCCTAGTCAACTCCCTTGCCCAGAGACCTGCTTTATTTTTTGTCCTTTAAGATTTGTTTTGCTTGTTTTAAAATTTTACATATATGGAATTATGTGACTCACCATTACTTTTGAATGATAGTTTTGCTACATATGAAATACCCTCAGTTGACATTTATTTTAGTATTCCATTCATTTATTTATTTCATTGTCTTTTCACTTCTTTTGCCACTATTGAGAACACTGTTGCTTTATAGTCAGTCCTTTTTGTCTTCCAGTTGCTTTTAAAATCTTCACTTTTGTCTTCATGGTTCTGCAGTTTTATTGTAATGTGTGTCTTGATATGATTTCTTTTTCTTTATCTTCCTTGTTATTTGTTGTGCTGTCTAAATATGACAATTGTTCAAGTCACTTTCTCTCCTCAGTTGTGTCTAATCAATCTAATCTTTAGCCCATGCACTGGGTTTTTTGTTTTCGGTTTTGTTTTTTTTATTGGTTTTTCGTTATATTTTTCATTTCTGGAAGTTCTGTTTCTTTCCCAGATCTTTCTGATCTTTTAGGTAGAATTGTATTCCTTTCTCATGTTTTAAGCCTCCTTTTTTCCTTCAGTAATTTAAACCATTTATTATCTGTATAAATAATCCCAAATATATGAAGTTCTTGGAAGTCTGATACTGCTGTCTGCTGTTTCTGCCGACTCTTGATTATGGTGGTTTGTTTCCTTGTTTTTTTCCTACTATGTAATTGTGAACTCAAGTTCATTTGGGCTTTATATAGAAAGTAGTGTGCATTTGCTTATGTCAGATACTCAGTGGCACCAATCAAGGACCTTCTCTCAGTCTATGCTAGTAGGAATGATTTGAAAGCCAAACCCATTTGAGGAAGCTGCAGTTACACATTCCCAGTTGAAGCATCCTCCTCTCCCCACCCCTCCACTTCTGTCTCCCTAGAGCACCAAGCTGAGGTAACAGGTTTGCTTGTGATCCCGCTTTGCTTGTGGACAGGATTTTTCTGAGTCATCATATTACTGGTTTTATGCAGTGATCTCCGTGTGAGGTCTCCAGCTTACAATGGACCTTGTCTCATGTCACCCAGTGGCTGTTGAAACTAAAGCCTCCTGGCTGCCAAGATTTTCAGAGGCCTCCAGAATAGGTGTAGCTTCAACTTTTCATTATGATTTTTAGTTCCTGCTTCCTTCTTGGCTCCTAGAGATTTCTGTTACTTGTTGATGAGTTCAATAGGTTTGTTGTATTTCTTCAGGATTTCTGAATGTGTGCCATTAGGAGGGTTTTCAGGTTATCTTCTCTACCATGTTGCTCTAATTGTTTAAAATAAGCATTGGTCCCAGTACAAAAGTAAGACTAGTAGTGGAAAAGAGGTGAATGAAGAAAGCATGGTAATTGCTTGTTCACTTAGTAATTTTATTTTTAGGAATTTATCTGACAGATATACCCATACATATGAATAATGAAGTATGTATAAAGATATATAGTACAACATTATTTGTAATAGCAAAAGAATAGTATGCATCTAAATGTCCATTCATAGTAGACTTCTTAAATAAATTATGGTATGCCTTTACAATGGAAAAAGAATGAGGCAGATTTAAATGTACTAATATGGAATAATTGCCGGAAATATTAAGTGAATAAAGAAAAATGTAGTACCATGTTCATTGATGTTACCATTGTGTGTAAAATAAAATTTACATACATATATGCGTATATTATAAACTGACAACAGTGGTTCCATTCAGGGAGAGAAATTAGATAGAGGGGGCACAGGGATGGTAATTATGTGCCCTTTTGTACCTTTTCAAATTTTAGACCATGTGTATGTGTTGTTGATTTTAATAATAAATAAATGAATTTTTAAAAATAATTCTAAAAGACATTGATATATGTGGGCAGGACCATTACACATTTTGGGTTATAAATTTAATCTTTGAAAAACATTCTTATACTGTGATATAAAATTCTTTTATCATGGCCGCCACTCTTTTTCAGTTGAGATTTAGTGGCTTGCTGTAGGAAGGCATGGATATCAAACCTGGAGACTGTATTAGTTGTGCTCAGATAATATGTCTCATCTGGTTGTATAAGTCCTTCATTTCATTTTTCTGGATGTTTTGGTCAGAGGTCAAGTACAAAGGGAATGCACTTTGACTTTTCAGTTGGAAGAATGAATTGGACCGAGGGATCCCTTCCCAATAATGTATTTAGCTTAATTCCATCCTTGGACTCTTTCATGTGGACTAACCACCCAATTCTTAAATAAGGACCGAACTTTTGACGTTCTTACCCACCCCCTCAGTTTGTCTTCACATGACTTGGACTCAAGAGTTCTAAGCAACCCAGTCCCCCTGCTTACCATTCTTCTGCCACTGTTAGCTTAGAACTGTGAGTCCTTAACTTTTCAATCCATCCTTTTGACTTAGAGTTCTTCAGTTCTCTGTGTGTGTCTCTCTCTTGCACTTACAGTACTAAGATAATAAAGGTGTGTCCATTATTAAACAATAGTGTGAATTAGTATTTAAGAAGTCTAGTCCTGTTTTAGAAGCTTGCCACTAGGTGTCCCTCTTGTAAAGAAATAACAAACCTTTTACAAATTCAAAAAATTTATTCTTTGTTCTTTGGATAAAATTACAGCATTCTAATTATATTACAGTGATATACCCATCCACCCTTGTTTAACATCAGTAGCACATTTGTCCTTAAACAATTATGTGGTTATATACTTCTTAAAGCACAGGACTTTTATTTTTACATGGTATCTTATAAGTAGTATAGGTTTATACTTTGCTGCAAACCAATTTTAGAAAAAGAGCAAAGGAAAATTAAATGATGGGTTTAGCAGTTGTGGTCATGGGGGGACAAGTGGATTTTGCAGTGAGCTTTGGAGAATTACATAACAGATACTCAGTACAAATTTGTTGACTGATTGAAATGTTGAGCTCTGTGGTTTCTCTGCCATGACAGCTTTGATATAGTTTGATGGAAGAATTTCAGAGCAACAGCAAGGGCTTAAAAAACAGTATAAAAGAATAGAAACCTAATGGTTCCCCACTTAGGCTTTTACTTACTGAGGCCATGCAGACAGTGGTGAGGCAGTTCCTGGGACATAGCATCACAGGGGGCATACCTTTCCACAGCAGCAGTTAGCCAGCATTCATGGAAATGGAAAACCAAACACTGGATCATGTCAAGGTCCCCAAACTGCTTCAGTCAGGAAAGTCTTTTCCTAGTCACCAAGTCTGGTCCTTCGTGGTGTGCCTCTGAAAGACACCCCTTTTCTCTCTGTTTCCTTGACTGTAGCGTTTATCAGCTGTGTTGTCCCGTGCGGCCCTTCTTGTCTCTCTCTGGACTGTTGGGGGACCTCTGAGTGCTCTCTTTACCTTCATTGTTTCTGCCCATCAGTCACTCTTACACACTGCTGCTAGATACTCCTTTCTAAAACATGCTCTAGCACAGTGGTCAGCTACTCAGAATCCTCTAATGCTTCTGTGCCCACAGGAGTCATTCAGAGATACCTCCATTGGCCATAGGTAGCATTGCCAGTAGGTGAAAGATGTCATCTCATCTCCTGCTCTTGTACTGTCTAGAACTCTCAAGTGTTGTACCCTATTCCGTATCCTGAAATTAACTCCCTCTCCTTATTGCCCTCTCATTTGAAATTGCTACCTTTCAGTCAGTTAGAAATATAATTCATTTCAAGTATTCTCATTAAGCAAAATAATGTAAATCTTTCAGTGTATTTTCTTTTCAAAAGAGGAATGATAATATAGTTAATATTTCTTAAATGCTTATTTTATAGTAAACATAGAAAGTTAAATTTAATCTTTATGCATAAGGGAGTTGTTTTATCTGTAAGATGGAGACAGTAATAGTGCCAGTTTTGTGTATAGTGGTTTTTAGTCAAAAGTGAGTGTCAGATTTAACTGTGGGGCAATTTCAAAATGTAGATACCTATGCTTGACCAACAGAACTGCTAATTCATTGGGCTTTAGGACATCTTTATTTCTAAAGAGCACCAGATGATTTTGATATTTACCTCTACCTGAAAACCGCTGACCTATGTGCAAATAAATCACTGACCTTACCCTCAATTAGTTCAGTCAGTGGAAAGGCAAGACTGTAAACTCTTACAGTGTAGTATAGTTAATGCTGTGATGGAGTACTCATGGGGTGCAGTAGTAGCAAAGAGGGGGACTCACTGCTTCAGCCTTTGTGGGGGAGTGTTATTCATTGAAAACAGGGGTCAGGAAAGACTTCTAGAGAAGATGGAATTTGAGCATATTTTTGAAGTATGAGGAATAGTTTTTATATATAGGTTTTTATTCAGAGAGAAAGGTTACTCTGGTGGTGAGAATATCAGATGCAAAAACATAGTGTAGCAAATTTAGGATAACATAAGTAGTTTGTTGTGCCTAGAAGCTAGGTTGGGGGTTGGTGAGTGATGGGGGATGAGGCTAGAGAGAAGCCCACTCTGCCATGCCAGGGGGTTTAGGTAGAGTCATACTTTGAGCAGAGTGATTCATATCCAAATATGGATCTTTAAAGTCTGTCCTCATCTAATTTCCTAATGAATTCAACTATATGTACCCAGGCTGGTCACTATTCTAAATCCTAAAATATCTTCCTCTTTCATATATTCTAGCCATCTATGAAAGTATATGTGATAGCTCATCTTCTCCATTATGTCTCCTTAGTCTAAGTTCCTATAGGACATATTTTCTCCACAGTTGATATGAAACAGATGCCGGCGTTTAGTGCTGGTATTCATTTTTGGTATGCATATATCTGCTCTCCTTTCTACTCTCTAGTGTTTCTTAGTAGGGGCTCTGTGGCATTTTGAGTGGGACAGTTTTTGTTGTGTGGGACTTACCCATGCATTACAGGAAGGCTGGCGTTCCTTGCCTTTACCACTAAAAGTCTTAAGTGCTCCCCGGTCTTGGAACAACCCAAACCACCCAGCAATTTCCAAATGTCCCCACCCACTCCACCCACCCCCAGTTGAGAACTGCTTTATTAAATACTCAAGTATTCATCAATTATTGGAAATAAAATTGTTCTTTTTCATTTGAATCTTCACCTGCTACATCCATTTTCTTAACATACTGTCTACTAAAGCCAATGCCACATAGTTAAGCCATTTCCTATTATTATCATGTAGTGTCACTAATTTTTCAAAGGGCAAAATATAATATATAACTGTTACTTTTCAAAGTATTTATATAATGATGTGAGACATGAAATTATGGTTTTCATTTTCCCAAATTCTAGTTACTTCAATCCATATTAAGTAACTAAACAGATCCTTTCTATTCATGCTTCCAAAAACACTTACCATGGTACTAATCCTAATCAAATAGATTATTTTTATAAGGAATGTTTGTGTTTATTTTTGAGAGTTTAAATTTTCATCTTGAAATGTATTTTAAAGGATTAAATGCCAATGAGTGAAGGATTATGTAGATATTGTGTACATTTGTTTTTTCCTTGAAGGGTTTCAAAATTTGGTAGATGTTCTTTCAACTTTAAATTAAAGTAACATTTTATAGCTGACAGTGGAACAAAATTTTTTTTCCTGAACTTCCATCAGATATTATTTGCTGCTTCCAAATGTTGTAACAGTTGACAATTTTAGTTTCTCTTCCTCTTCTATTGCTTATAAGTGAAAGAGGAAACCTAGAAAGAAGAAAACTTCAATTCCTTATATCCGTTAGGATGTTTTATGTTGCATGAAGTAAAATACACAGTTCAAACTGGTTTGAGCTATGTAAAAAGAACATTTTGGCTCTCATAAATGAATGTCCAGAGATACAATGGACTTCAGAGTTAATAGCTGTAATGACTTGGTTATATCATCAAGGAACCCACTTTATTTCTAATTCTCTATTGTATCCTCTATGGTGTCAGCCTAGGTCCTCATGGTTATAGGATGCTCCTGGTAAACAGGGTTATAATAAATATCCAGGTGAAGTGCTTCTCCCCTGGCATTACTGAACAGGAAACCTGAAATTCAGCATAATTAGGCCATCTAGGTAATCTGCCCAATCCTGAGCCATTGTGTCCAGGAAAATATGATATATTGATTTTCTTAAGCCAACAGGCACACACCCCTGGAGGGTAGGCATAGGGTCCATTTATCAAAGTATGGTATAACTTAGAAAGGATGATGATGAGAGGTAGGGAATGGTTGACAAGTAGATAATCAAAATGTCTACTATACTTCTTAAAAATGATTTTAAAATATGGAGGCACATATTTAAAGTAAATAACTGAGATACATTTGAATTCGCAATACAGAAAAATACATGGTTTGTTATTGAACTTTCAATTCTGGAAAGCTCATAATAGTGTCGTAGATTAGAGTGTGGACTCTAGAGGTGTAGTACATTACTGCTCGAGTTCACATCCCAGCTCTGCTGCTTTCCAGCTGAATAATGACCTTGCAGGAGTGACTTTTCTTCTCTCTACCTATGTGTTTTCATCTGTAAAATGAAATAATATTTACCTCATAGAGTTACAAAGATTAAATGAATTAATACATTTAGAACCATGCCTGACATAAAAAACATTTAATAAACTATTGTTATTACTATTGTTACTTGCTAGTATTCTCTGGTAAAAGAATTTACTGGCAATTTTAATAACCTGTAGATGTTTCTAATTTAATTAGTGATAACTTTATCTAATATTAAATCTGATAATCAGACATATAGAAAGTCTAGCTTTAGCTTACCCCATGAAGTCACCTGTGTTTAAAAATCAGAAGTAAAAATTTTAAGCATATTTGAATTGACATGATATGTCAATGTGATTCTCAAAAGTAGTTGGAAATACTTTTAATAACTACAAACAAGGGCTGAAAGGTTAATGTCCTGAGTATACTTATAGAAACACATATTAGGAGAGTTAAGTAGTACGATGATGGGTCTCCCTGTGTGCCCTTCATTTCACTTTTCTTTAAAGCCTTAGTTGTTGGTACATTAATTACAGGATAGAATCCATATTGCTTAGCAGAACATTCAGGGCCCTCTACAATCTAGTCTTAATAATATGCATGTCTAGTTTCCTCTCTAACCAACTAAACACTAAATTCAGTGTAAGTAGAGTTTGCTTATGAACTCAACAGCAAAATATTCTCAGTTAAAGGGACTGTCATTGTTTCTGTTCTAAGCTTCATAATTCAGGACATTGAATTAGATGTAGAATTATAACAGTGATAATAACAATAACTAACATTTTTGAGTGTCTAAACTCTTGACATACTACTTATTTGTTTAATCCTGTAATATAAATACTGTTACCATCCCTGTTTTACTGTGAGAAGCCTAAGGCACAGAGAGATTAAGTCTCTTGTTCAAGAACACCTGAAGTAATAAATGATTAGAGTGGAATTTTAAACATAAGTTCCACTTAACCTCTCCCCTGTCCTGCTTCTGGGCATTACAGTGTATTGAGCCATCTTGCTATGTAACAGTGTCAATAAAGAACAAGAAGCTTTCATATGAAAATTGTGAAATGGAAGGAAAAATGCAGTGCCCAAGGTTTGTGGTTGACTTCACTACCTAAAAAGAATTCTGTCTTGGGTTCATCCCCTTCTCAGTCTCTGTGTTCTTAATCCCTGGTGAGCCCCTGGAAGTGTTCTTTGAGTACAAGTTGGTTAGTCAGTGATGGAATAGAATGAGAACTGATTTTTTTTTTTTTTAAGAACAGGAATTTTCAAGCTCCTTTAAGCTTTGTATTAGAAATATTCTTAGAATTTAGCCTCCATTTGTAACTCTTGGTTGTGACGTATTTCTTAGGAAGATGGCTTTGAGACTGTCAAAAAGAGTAGATAAGTAACCCTTGTTCTGGTTGGGTAATAATTTCTAAGATAAAAAAGAGGTACCTTAAATGAGTACTTGTAATAATAAAATATTTTTAAGTTTAAAAAGACTGTTAAAATGATTCCTGTCCTTCTATCACTACTGTCTTTGACTTTGCTGATTATAAGAAATAACAAGTCATTATGTGAAAGATTCATTTAATACAGACATATTCTTAAGTAAGAATTAAGTTCTTTTTAATATCAAGCTAACCATAGTTAAAAATTTGGGCCATGTCCTACATATTTGTAAATGTATACATTAATCTGTATTTTGAATATAAACTATCATTCAACATGTACATTTTTCTGTCAACATGTACATAGTTCTGCCTCTGCCTCTTTTTTTTTTTCTCCCGAGACAGGGTCTTGCTCTGTCACCCAGGCTAGAGTGCAGTGGCGTCATCATAGCTCACTACAACCTTAAACTCCTGGGCTCAAGCGATTCTCCTTCCCCATCCTCCCAAGTAGCTGGGACTATAGGCATGAGCCACCACACCCAGCTAATTTTTAATATTTTTTTAGAGATAGGGCTCTCACCATGTTGCTCAAGCTGGTATCAAACTCCTGACCTCAAGTGATCCTCCTGCCTCGGCCTCCCAAAATGCTAGGGTTACAGGCGTGAGCCACCACACCTGACCTAGTTCTGTCTCTTTTATGACTACTTAAAATTCATTATATAGATCTACCTTGATTTATTTAATCAATTTTCTGATGATGTATATTTAGGTTGTTTCTAATTTTTTTTTCTTATTAGGTAAAGTGATGCAGTGGACATTTTGTACATGTCATTACATGCTCAATTATTTCTTTGGGATAAATTCCTAGGAATAAAACTATTAAAACAAAAATTTGTACTTTTTTAATTATAAATTTTTATTTATAGCTTTTATGAAATTGAACTACCAGAAGGTTTCACCAATTTATACTCCTGTCAACAACGGAGAGTGTCCATTTTGCCACATCTCCCTAAAATTTCTAATTTTAAAAACATTTCTACAAATCTGACAGGTAAAATGTGTCATTTCTATATACATTTCTTTGGTCATTAATGAATTTGAACATCCTATTGTAACATGAGAGCAGTGCCATTTAAAAGGAGCTAATGACATGGGTTTAGAATCCCTTCCCCCAAATGTATGTGTTCAGCCATGTATTACTTTCCTGAAACTATGGGAGAAAATGATCCTTAACAGTTTCTAGTAAGCAAGACTTGATAAGTAAGTATAAAATCATGTTTATTCCCTCATTAATACATGTACCATTTAAGTGTTTTCGAATCTATTTTTTCATTATTGTCCCCCAAGGAACCTTTTAAGACATTTTCCCCCAATTTTCTCTCCAATGATATTAATATTTTGATACCATAGATAAGCCGTACATTTATTTATGTACAGTGGCCCTTTGGGGGGCCACAAACATTATATCTAAGTTTTTACTGGCATTTCAAAGAACCAATTTTTGCTCCCTTTGGGTAATACTGCCCCCATTGCGAATGCATGGTCAGTGTGTGTGTGTGTGTGTGTGTATTGATATTTGGGGGAAAAACTTTGCTATGCATGAATAATTACTTGGGTTTCATAGGCCTCAGAGAAGAAGTCAGTGTTTCTGTTACTTTGTCAGGTTGTCCAGAAGGGAACATTAGGTTCAGTAATTGCCCCCATTACTTCACCAGTCTTATCATCAGACTCTAAACATAGTGCCTTGGAGTCCATAAGTTATCTAGAATATTCTAGGTACAGTGTTTCCATTCTTGAGGATGTTAATATGCCAAGGGCACAATTGACATTATTTGTAGTTGAAGGCATTTTGTTTAATTTAGGGAACAGTATCTCTAATGCATTAGGAATGATAGTAAATGTTCAAACCTCTATCCCAGTGATTCTCTAACAGTGGTGATTTTGCCTCCTAGGGGACATTTGTAATGTCTGGGAACATTTTTGGTTGTCACAACTGGGGGTGTGGGTTATCTAGAGGATGGAGTCCTGGGAGCTGCTAAACATCCTGCAGTAGACAGAGTCTCCCATAACAGAGAATTCTCTAGTTTAAAACGTCAACGCTGCTCAGTTTGAGAAACCCTGCTCTATGCTAATAATTGTACTTGGAATCTGTCTTTCGAAAATACTCCAAGTAATCTTGCTGGGATTTTGGTTTATGTGTATTTTTTAAGTGGGACATATGTCAGTATATATAATTATGAAAAATGGGAAACACACTAACTTTTTTGAGTCTTATGAAGAGATTTGATTGCCCATATCAGAACTTTTGTGAATTTCAGGAAAACTAAAGAGTTAGAACTCCTTTAGAGATCATTAATTTGCCTATTTCACAGCAATTCTCTATGTAACACCCTTCAACTTCTCTTTGCCCACCTTGGATCAAAGTGTAGTACAAAGGATCACTGGGCGCGGTGGCTCATGCCTGTAATCCTAACACTTTGGGAGGCCGAAGTGGGAGGGTTGCTTGAGGCTAGGAGTCCAAGACCAGCCTGGGCAACATAGTAAGACCTTGTCTCTACAAAGGATCATCAACCACATCAATAGCCTTTTATTTCTTAGAATAAAAAAAAATCTTAAAAATATGTCACTGTGTAAGTGGGTTAAATCTGAGTGTGGGTATATTGAATGTTTTTATATTATTCTTTTTTCCTTTGTTTTTGAAATATTGCAAGATCACATTTTTAAAGTAAATATACTTTTCAAATTTGTTCATGTTTGAACTGAGACCAAATATAGAGTTTTATAATAGTCATAATTTAGCAATGTATATATAATAAAATAGTAGTGAATGACTTTATTATAACCACAACTAGTTAACTATAGCAAATAAATTGATTTCCACTGGCTTTTCTCTCTTTGTGTTTAGAATGTTAGGTACTTTCTGAAGGTATTTAGCATCTACTGAATATTTAAAAAGCTGAATGGTTCTTGAAATTACTTAAGCAGTGATTGGGGTGATTGAGTATGATTTGTAATTCTATAAGATGACAAGTTGGTGATCTCCCCTCCATAAGCTAACATGGAAAAACAAATATATTTAGAAAGAAACCATATTATGCATTAAGATAAACAAAATCATTTTATTTCTTACTCAGAGAAATATATAATAGTTATCTCTCAGCCTCTTGATAATATTTGCCTATTTCACAAATAATGGACATTGCAAGGTGTTTCATTTTGGAAGAATTATTTATTTAAAACTAGTTAATGTTGCATTTGCATTGAAATTTTTTAAAAAGTGTTTTCGGCCGAGATTTTAAACATCTGGCCTTCAGATTAGTAAAGGGTGCTTTTTGACTTTGTTCTATGAAAAAAAATTAAACTTAACATGAGTATTTCTTGTATGATAAGTGGCACTATCAACATAAGCATAATTAAGCATATCTTTCTCTAGTTTGTGTCAACAACTGTCTTGTTAAAGAAAACTGCCATATGCAGATCTGTGATAACTTATCCTAATGGAAGGAATTTTACTTGAGTTTATGGAATTGTCTTCTGACAAAAATTTGACTCACATAAATGTTTGGTGGAAGAAGCTCTATTAGATTATATTAAAAGAAAATTATTTTAGATTTTGAGGCTCTACTGGTCAGGGGTACATTTCAAGGAGATGCTGGCCATTGCTTGGAAGAGATACTGCCAGCCGTTAAACTTGCCAAGGGTTGTTAGAAATTTCTTTTAAGTAAGGAAAGCATTGTTTAAGACCATATGTAGTGAAGACATTTAAATTTCTGTAATGGTTTCAATATTTGGAGGATTAGATTTTTAAAAAGAAATAATGTCTAGTGTAACTAAATTTAGATTATGTTAAATAGGACATAAGATCATTTTCCTAAAATAAGTCATTTAGTGAATTGTTACTGTTGGTCCTATATCAAACCAAAGTTTAGACCTGAAAGCAAAGGGACTCTAGCTCCGAGTGCATTCTGCTTAGCAACCAGCTTGTTGTCTACTGTTTTGCTACTGAATGCACGTACTCATGCCTCAGAAGTGTATCTGCAGCCAGCTGGACTCAACCGGACAATACTTCATTCACCTAATTTCCAGACTAGTCAGGCAAAGACATTGTATTTAATCATGAGTAAATTTATTTGTAAACTTCAAGTAGTCGCACATTGATCTCAAAAGCCCCTGAAGTATGAGAAATTGCCTTCTAATTCAGGATTGTAAAGTCCTTGGAATTCAGAACTGCTTCGCTTTATTTTTTTTTTCTCTTTTAACAACCCGCGCAAGTATATTTTTTCAAAAACATAGCTTCTAAAATCCTAAAAAAGAGAAATTTAGCTCTCAATAGAAAAAGTACTTTGAATTCTAAGAATAATATTAGAATTATCTTAAAATGAAAATTCACAAAGTTTTATTTGCATTCAAACTTTTATTATCTATCCTGATCCTCACATGATTATTTTCTCTCATAGAAAACAACAGTTTTGTTGGCATGTGAAGCTCCGATTTCCTCAAAGTCAGGCTGAATATATAGAAAAAAGGTATTAAATCATCACTGTCTATTAAGAACTGATTTGTATTTACTTTAAGGTTCTGTATTTAAAACAAACTATTAATGAAATGTATGTCAATAGTAGAATGGATAAGTAAGTTGTGGTATATTCATTTAATGAAATGCTAAACAACACTGAAAATGAATGAACTATAGTAGTGCACATCAACATGGATGAATCTCCGAAATACTGTTGAGTGAGAAAAGCAAGTTAAGGAAGAATGCGTAGTATATGATTCTGTTTGTAAATTTGAAAAAAACCCAGAAAACTAAATAGTATACTTTTTATCAATACCTACAAAGGTGGTGGAGCTAGCTCTAAGGGAAATGAGTAACACAGAAATCCTAATGATGGTTACTTAGCAGGGGAGCCAGGTGTTAAGGGAAGGAGGAAAGGAGAATCAAGAGGGCTAACAATTTTCTGTTTCTTAAGCTGGGGGGTTTGTATAAGAAATGAAAAATGACCCAAAATTTTACTGTACAAAGATTACTACTATTTATGGTATAGTATATCCCTCAGAAAGTACATTATTTTAGAAATTATATGTGTATACTCATAATTGGAGTTAATTTGCTTAAGTGTTTTGTCCTTTTTTCGTATATAAACATTTTCAACTGTCATTTAAAAATTTTAATGATTGTGTACTATTTAATTCCTTGGGTTAGGATAATTTTAAAGTTGCTGTTTAAGTCGTATAGTTAGCGTATATCCACATTGTACGTAAATGTCCTCTCTTTATAACCATTACATGGATTTTAGTGAAGAACTTTGTTATTTGAAGTCACATAATAGACTAATGACAGGGAAAGGACTTACTTTGTAGATAAGAATATGTAGCCAATAATATATATAAATATGTATAAATGATTTAGGAAAGTTCCTATTTTAAAAGTGCCTTAATTTTATTTATACAGCTTTATGTATAAGTTTGTAACAGTGTGCGTGTATAAAGGAAAATTGAAAAACTTAAAATGTTTTGTTTCCAAGAAAATTAGTATCAATTTTTTAACCTAGTTTTAGGATTTAGAATAAATAAACTTCAACATTGACTGAAATTAGCATCATCTGATTTTTATTTCTACAAGTTTCAAATGTATTTTATCCTGCCTTCTTTCTCTTCATGTTTGAGTACAGGTGTGTGTTAAAAGAAGCTTCATGTTTTTATAATTGATTTATAAGGAGCTTCTCAAAATGTTGTTTTTTAAGATCTTGTTAAGTGTGTCCAAGAAGTCTTTTTGAGCTTTTTTCCTAAGTAATTTTTGCTTAAAAGGATGTTTTATTTTGCCAAGAGTAAAATAAAAGGTCTTTGTTCAGTTATTTAAACAAAAAGTTCATAACATTTAGGAATTCTAATTTAACACCTTTAGCAGAAAATAATAAATAATAATATAACTGGTTGTTTTTTCTTTATTGGAAAGAGTACCAGATGATAAAACTATTAATGAAATCCTAAAACCTTACATTGATCCTGAAAAGTCTGACCCTGTAATCCGTCAAAGGTATGTTTCCAAAATCTTCTAATTTTCTGAAATATTTATAAATGTTTAAGTACTTGTTATGTGTATATTTATTAAGTAAAGCCATGACTATTAATATGTTATTTGTCAGTGCAATTTACTTTCTGTCCCATTTCCCTGGTGTTTACTGAAAGTCAGTATAAGTAGCAATAGTAGCTTACACTCACTGTTTACTGTATTCCAGACACTCTTCAAAGCAATAATAATACAAGTATTAATTTACTTAATCTTCACAATAACTCCATAAGGTAGATTGCTGTTATTATACCCATTTTACAGATGGAAAACTGAGCCTTAAAGCAGTTAAATAATTTCATACAGCTAGTAAACAGGGATGCTGAGATAAACCCAGGCAGTTTGGAGTCAAAGTCTATACCCTTAAACTAAACTACCTTTCAAGTTGAACCAAAAACTCTGAAAATTAAGAGTTTTCAAGTAACTGTTAAAGACAGGAAATCCTGTTTCAGCCAACTCTTCATAGAACTAAGTAAGGTACGCTCTGCCTCCTATCCAGAAATACAACATGAACAAAAGTGATTAACATAGCACTGGAAAGTTTAAGTCATGGATATCTGGGTTAGAATAGCTGGTTCTGTCCTTTATTAGCTGTGTGATTAGGAGCAAGTTACTTAATTTCCAGGCCTTAATTTTTTCCATTGCTGAATTAAGAATGATAATACCTCCTAGATAGAGTTGTTACGAAGCTTGAAAGAAATAGCATACATAAAGTTTCTAGTACAGGACCTAGTGTATAGTAGGCATTACTCAAAAAAGGAAACTATTATTAGAGTGTGAGTTATTAGTGCTCCTCGGCAGGAACCCAGTTGACTTTATTTTCACCAGATGGTACTTGCTTGGGATATGAATGAATGTTTGGTTTGGTTCCAGAGTAACCTGGTGTTTAACATTTAGAATGGGTGGATTCTAAAATGTCTGATCCAGTTCTAATTAAATCTCATTCTTTTGCTTCTGATAAAGGGTAGTACCCTGACTGAACCAGACCCATATCATATATTAAGCAGTGTCTTAATATATGCAGGACAGTTATGATAGTTGAGTTTCTTTCCTTATAATTGATAATATAGTTATCATTAGTCATATACTTGGCAGTAAGACAAAATATCTGTCACTATATTATATACATTTTTTAAAAATAAATATATAAAATAACCAGATTAATTTACTAAAACACATATTTTTAAATTTAAGATGTTATTTAAACAGAGAAGAAAGGTGATTTTTTTCCCCCCCCAGATCTTGGTTAGAAAACGTCTTTACCTCCTTTTGTATGCTTGGATAGATGAACGGTAAGTATTATTAGCTGTACATAAATGCTTAGTCTTCATAAGACTATCCTGAAATATACTAAAAATCAATTTTGCTTCCTTCAATATGCTGCTTTTATTTCAGGTTAAAAGCCTACATTCGCTCTCAGACTGGGGTCCAAGTTTTAATGAAGGTTGAATATATGCAACAAAATTTAGTAAGGTAAAATTGCTCCCCTCCTCATTTCTTTAAATATTTTCTAAGTCTGCATTTTAAGCAAGTAGCTTGATTAACTTGAGGGGCATGTTGTTAAATTAATTATCTGACTATCACTGTTACCTACGCTTTTTTTTTTCTTTTTTTAATTCAGGATATTATGGGGGTACAAACATTTGGGTTACACAAAATGCGTTTGCCTCGCTCAAGCCTGGGCTACAAGCGTGTCCTTCCCCCATACAGTGTGCCCCTGTTTCCATTAGCTGTGGGTTTGCCCTCCCCCACCTCCTCAGCCCCCCACCCCTGACCTGACCGGCACCCAGTTGAGTATTACTACCGTGTGAGCACCTTAGTGTTAATCAGTTAGTACCAGTTTGATGGCGAGTACACGTGGTACATGTTTTTCCATCCTTGTGATACCTCACTTCGAAGGATGGGCTGAATCTGTAGGATAATATAAGAGCTGCTAGTTCACCATTGTTTTTTGTAGTTAGCACTTTTAAAAATAACTTTCAAGTCAAAATTCCAAAAATAATCACATTTATAGAATAAATTTAGTTTAAAAATTACTTGGTTAGAATATTTTAAAATACAGGCATATATTTTTTTATTGTGCTTTACTTTATTGCACTTTGCAGATATTACATTCTTTGCAAATTGATAATTTTTGGCAACCCTACCCCAAGCAAATCTATCAGCATCATTTTTCCAACAACACATGCTTATCTCATGTCTCTGTGTCACATTTTGGTAATTCTCACAATATTTCAAACTTTTTCATTAGTATTATATTTGTTATGGTGATCTGTGATACAATAGTAACACACTTGGTATTATTATTATAATTGTTTTGGTCTACCACAAACTGTGCCCATATACCATGGTGATTTTAACTGATAAATGTTACATGTATTCTGACTGCCCCACTGACCAGTAATTCCCCTGTTTCTTTCCCCTTCCTTGGGCTTCCCTATTCCCTGAGATACAATAATGTTGAAATTAGGCCAATTAGTAGCACTACTTGACCTGTAAGTGTTCAAGTGAAAGGAAGACTCACACGCCTCTCACTTTAAATCAGAGCTAAAAATTATTAAGCTTAGTGAGGAAGGCATGTGAAAAGCTGAGATTTTGACCTCTTGTGCCAAACAGGTAGCCACATTGTCATTCCAAAGGAAAAGTTCTCCAAGAAAGTTAAAAGTGCTGCTGCAGTCAGTAGCACTTATTGCTGGTAAGGAGAAAGTTTTGGTGGTCTATATAGAAGATCAGACCAGCCACAACATTCCCTTAAGCTAAAGCCCAATCCAGAATATGGCCTTAACTCTCTTCAATTTTGTGAAGGCTAAGAGAGGGGAGGAAGCTGCAGAAGAAAAGTTTGAAGCTAACAGATGTTGGTTCATGAGGTTTAAGGACAGAAGCCATCTCCATAAGCTAAAAGTACAAGGTGACGCAGCAAATGCCGATGTAGAAGCTGCAGCAAGTTATCAGAAAGATCTAGCTAAGATATTGATGAAGGTGGCTGCACTAAACAACAGATTTTCAGTGTAGAGGAAACAGCTTTATATTGAAAGAAGGACTTACATAGCTAGAGAGAAGAAGTCAGTGCATAGTGTCAAAGCTTCAAAGGATAGGCTAACTTTCATATTAGGGGCTAATGCAGTTAGTTGATAATTGTACGTTGAAGCCAATGCTCATTTACCATTACAAAAATCCTAGGGCCCTATGCTAATTATGAATACACTCTGCCTGTGCTCTATAAATTGAACAACAAAGCCTGTATAACAGCACATCTGTTTACAGCATATTTTCAGCCCACTGTTGAGCCCTACTGCTCACTCAGAAAAAAAGATTTCTTTCAAAATATTGCTCCTCATGACAATGCTTCTAGTCACCAGAGTTCTGATGGTGATATACAAGATTAATGTTGGTTTCATGCCTGCTAACACAACATTCATTCTATAGCTCATAAATCAAGGAGTAATTTCAACTTTCAAGTCTTATTATTTGAGAAATATATTTCATAAGGCTATAGCTGCTATAGTGATTCCACTGATGAATCTGGGCAAAATAAATTAAAAATCTTCTGGAAAGGATTTACTATTCTAGATACCATTAAGAACATTGGCGATTCATGGGAGGAGGGTCAAATCATCAACTTAAACAGGAGTTTGAAAGAAGTTGATTCCAATTTTTATGGATGATTTTGAGGGGTTTGAGACTTCAGTGGAGGAAGTCACTGCAGAGGGGTAGAAATAGCAAGAGAACTGAAATTAGAAGTGGAACATGCAGATGTGACTGAATTGCTACAATCTCATGTTAAAACATTAACAGAAGCCAGGCGCGGTGGCTCACACCTGTAATCCTAGCACTTCTGGAGGCCGAGGCAGGCGGATCGTTTGAGCTCAGGAGTTCGAAACCAGCCTGAGCAAGAGCGAGACCCTGTCTCTACTAAAAATAGAAAGAAATCAATTGGACAGCCAAAAATATATATAGAAAAAATTAGCCGGGCATGGTGGCACATGCCTGTAGTCCCAGCTACTCGGGAGGCTGAGGCAGAAGGATTGCTTGAGCCCAGGAGTCTGAGGTTGCTGTGAGCTAGGCTAACGCCACGGCATTCACTCTAGCCCAGGCAACAAAGCGAGACTCTGCCTCAAAAAAAAACATTAACAGATACTGCTTCTTATGAATGAGCAAACAAAGTGCTGTCTTGAACTGGAATCTACTGGTGAAGATACTGTGATTATTGTTCAGAGGACGACACAAAATGTACTTAAGTGCCATTCATTTATCAACTTAGTTGATAATGCAGCAGCAGGGTTTGAGAGGATTGACTCCAGCTTTTAAAGTAAAATGCTATCAAATAGCATCACTTGCTGCAGTGAAATATTTCGTGAATCAATAAATACAGTAAATTTCACTGATGTCTTATTTTGAGAAGTTGCAACAACTACCCCATCCTTAGCAAGCACCACCCTGATCAGTCAGCAGCCATCAACATCAAGGCAAGGCCTCCACCAGCAAAAAGATTATGACTTGCTGAAGACTCAGATGATTGTTAGCATTTTTAGCAATAAAATGTTTTTTAATTAAGGTATGTACCTTTTTTAAGACATAATGTTATTACACACTTTATAGGATAGTCTAAACACTTAGATGTGCACTGGGAACTCCAAAAATTTGTGTGACTTTTTAAATTGCAATATTTGCTTTATTGCGGGGGTTTGGTTCCACACTACAATAAAGCAAATATTGCAATAAAGAGAGAGGGAAGATGGCTTCAGTATCTCTGATGTATGTGTATTTTTACCATGTGCAACTAAAAGATTTCTTAATCCCATCTTAACTAACTTCAAGAAATATTTTATACAACATAGCTCCAATGTTCCAGTGTGTACCTTTAGAAATATAAAAATTCATATGACCAACCTACCATTGTATATATTGTAGTGGAAAGAGTACTGCATATAAATGGGAAGAAATTCAGATTCTCACAAACTGTATGACTTAAGAAAGTTCTTAACATCTCTGGGCTTTGTTCCTTCATTAATAGAATGATGAATTAGACTACTCTAGATGATCTCTGAGAGTCCCCACAAAATGGACTTTCTGTGCCAATTGTGTCAGCATACTAAATTACAAAACACTGTTCTTTAGAGACTTGTGATATTTTTTTCCTGTTTTCCATTGTTTGATTAACAAAACTATTAATACTAGATCCAATTCAAACTAGATTTGGTTGATCTCTTTTATGATTTGATTTGCTTGTGTTCCTTAGAAGTTTAAGAGTCTAAGTTGTGGAAGTAAAGCTGGATTTGAATCCCAGCTCTGCCTGCCTCTAATTATGTTAACTTGAGTAAATTACACAGCCTCGTTTGCCTCAGTTTCCTCATCTGTAAAATGGAGGTAATAATAATATCTAAGACTGTCATGAAAGATTAATATAATTCATTTAGCACATAGTATGTGCATGCTTTTATTACTATTATTAGTACTACCATTGCTATTTATTACTATTATTTCCCCTACCACTGCTGATAAATGGATTCTTAAAAAAGATCTACATATAAAATTACAAGACTTTTATAGGTAAGAAGGGATCTTAAACACCAAATCTTGACTACTTTCTTACCAACATATCTCAAATACTTTATAAAAAAAACTTTATTTTGCTGATCATGGTTGAGTGAGGAAAATTCAAGATTTCTATTACATAGTCCTTTTCCTAGGCTTCTCAATTCAGTATATTTACATGCAGTTCATGATTTAAGTCCCCATCTTCCCCTGAAAGATTTGGAAAGGATAGAAAGTTCTGTGGTTTCTGCAAAGATAGTTATCCAGAGTTACTACATCCATGTTAATCAAAATCAGTAGTTCTGAAATTGGTAATCAAACACTTACATAATTAATAACAAGTGCCAATATAAAAGGTAACATTTTTTTCAGTTTTGTTTAGTAAAATCCTAAAGTGAATTCCATATAATTCATGTTTAAGCAAAACAGTTTTCATCATTCCTTTGGAATTTACCTCTGCTCAATCATTAAATAATTCTCCCTTCTTTTATTATTTGTGTTTCTTCTTAAAATTCAGTTCCTTTCTTCATGTGCACCATATATTATCTATTTAGTTTATTTAAGTGTAACTCATGTTCTATACCATGTTACACACTTGATGAGTATACTACAGCTTCAGTCTCGTAAGCCTGCTAAGAGAACGAGGGTCAATGAGCCAGCTCACTAATCCTGTCAAACTTGACCCTTGGCAAAATATCCTCTTCTTCCAAAGTTCAAAAAATCAGAATTATTTGTGAGAAAAGGTAAACATGGGATACTAATTATTTTAAACTTTATGATATAGGACAGACTACTTGGGCCCAGATAGCATTTTTTATTTTTAACTTAGAAATGTGTACTATAAGTCCATGAAGAGGCAAAGTGAATGGAAATCTCAGCTTTTCTTACCATATCAGATTTTCTAGAAGAGTGACAGAAATGCATATAAGATGACATGACCCAAAGGGGAGCAATTGAGGAAACAGCTTTCATGCAGTTGCACAGAAAGGAATCAGGATAGCTAGAGGTCAGAACTCAGGAGCTACCAGTCAAATTGGTAAGACTTATTTCAACAAAGAGCCAAAGGGGATAAACATAAATCAAAAAAATGTCGAAGAAGTGCACTGAAGTGAAGTTCAGATGACCTAGTTCTAAGCATTCAACTTCTCCACGCTTCATTTTCCTTTACAGTCCTTTACTCGCACTCAAGAGCAATTATAATATCAGAAATGCCACTCGAGGTATCTTTTATTCTGAAAGTGGCCTAAATTGGCATAGGGTATATCCTTATATTTCTGATTAAGTCAGCCTCAAGATGTAGATATCCTAATTTCTAAAGACCCTCCCAATTTTCTAAGTATTTTCTAATTACAAATAATGGAACTAATGTGGAGATAGATTTAGGCATAGATTATTATTTATTTTTTAATCAGATTTTAAATCAATATTCTCCATATACATTCATGGTTAGGGTAAGATGAACATTTACATTTGATTGTATATATAATTATAGTTATATCATTAAAGTAAAATACATTCAGGGAACATCTAAAGAAGATTATTATAGGTTATGAAATGTTAGGCTCTAATTTAAGATAAACATTCTAAATAAGAAGATTTTATTATTTGCTAAAAAGTGCTTAGGAGGCAGAAACATGTAGTTTCCTTGTGGCTATTTGATTTTAAATGTATCCTACAGTTTACAGAATTCCCGTAACTTCAGAGTAAAGTCTTACCAGATACTTGATGTTGCCAGTTTCCACTGGTTTCATTTTCCATTTTTGGAGGTTTGCGGCAATTGTCTCATGATATACCTGATCAGCTAGAGCAAGCTTAAATTCTTCCCAGGTTTTAGCTGTGCAATACGTGACATTTACTTTTAAATCGTAACCATAGAATCCATGTCTAACTATAAGGAATTTGCTGCTGATCTATTTGGGAGTTTTCTTTCCAGAAAACATAGCATTTGAATTTGTCTCTTAGAAAAGCTTATACAGCTTTTCAAATGAATGCATTCAGCAAAAAAACTTGTTGGGTGCCCACTAAGATCCAGGTACTACTCTAGACATTGGGGCTATAGGAGTAAAGAAAAGCCTTCCTGCCCCTGTGGAGCTTATATTCCTAGTGGAGAAAATCATTCATTTTAGATACTTGTGTTAGTAAAGCTACTCTTGCCACTTTATTTTCTTACCAACTTTCTGTTCTCAGAAAGTGAATGAGTGATTTTGAACCAGAAAAGCCTACTTTGCTAATGCCAGACATTGTCAGAGGGCAGCTTTTGTATTGCTATTTAAGTTATTATTGACTGAAGAATTTATAAAACTGCAAGCTTTCACTCTGTCCATTCAAGTGTAATTTTTCAAATATGTTTAATTTTTAGTCTAATTTTACTTTTACTAACTAATGGAATTATTTACTGTAAAGAAGTTCCAATATATTTTCCATTCTTTACATTTACTTTGCTGCTTTGATGTTTGTAAACTATTGTGGTTTTGGTGATTTAAGCACATGTAGGATGATCTTTCTGACTTTTTCTGTAAATGGCTGGATAGTAAATATTTTTGGCCTTGTGAGCCATATGTTCACAATCAGTCAATTTTGTCATTGTAGTGCATAAGCAGCTATAAACCACGTAAATGAATGAGCATGACTGGAATGTGTTACAGTAAAACTTTATTTACAAAAACAGACATTGGGCTGGATTTGGCCTGCCAGCCATAGTATGCTGATCCCTGCTCTAAAGAATTCTTTTATTGGTCATTTGTGACTTTATATCATTTAACCAGTTGGGGACTTCAACTTTCAATATGCAAAAATGAGATAGAGACAGAGAAAGAGATTATAACAAGGGCCCAATATAAAATTAAAAGTTACTTCAGAAAAAATAGCACCTTCTCACAGGTTAGGCTTTTTGATACATGAACTTGACCTAAAATGTCAGTAAGATTGATCAAATCTGTATTTTTCATTTATTCAGTTAATATTCATTGAGCCCTTTTCATGTGCCAGCACAGTGCTAAGCCCTAGGAATACATAGACATGGAAAAGACTAGCCCTCAGAGAGCTCACAGTCTAGGTAGGGAAATGGGTATGTGTTAAATACCACAGTAAGTATGTATTTAAAATATAAGGCATAAAAGGTGCCCAGTGGAGGGTATGGGCATCTTTACATGGACACTTCAGACTTACCATTTTTTGATGGAAGGACAAACCGATTGCCTTCTCTCTGCTTCCATAAATTGGCATATAAACCAAGAGTTTAGGTTTAAGGCAAAGCCAAAGTTAAAGCATTAGCTAGGCTTTGATTTCATGAGTATCACAGAAAATTATTACTCTTCCGAAGCATACTACTTTGTTGTACTTGCACAGACTCTATTAGTCGTTTCCTACTATGCTTGTTTTAGTTAATAATTTTGGAACACATTTTGTTTGAAAAGCAACCAACAAAAGTATGAGCTATTTCTCTTGAATGATTTTATTTCCATGCTGACAGCATGTTTTTAAATAAAAAAATTAAGGTTACTTTACTTTTTTTGGATCTTTATGGATCTTTAATATGAAATATTTTTAAATCGTTTTGAGTGAAGTTAAGAGGTAAGATACTTTTTCCTGTGTTCATCCCAGCTGAACATGTAACCTATATTCCTTCTTTTCTCAGATTTCAGTGTCCATCATAATCATCTAGGACATTTGCTGAAAAATGTAGATTTCCAGCCCACCCTCAGAAGTTCTGGTTTTATAAATCTGTAATAGGATCCAGAAACTATGAGTGGCCTGCATTTTTTACATTGTCAGCCTCCAAAGCTAGGGGGAGGCTAATATAATTTATTTCTGAGACCACATTTTGAGAAACACTGGCCAGGGTGGCAAACTCCTTGAGGACATTTTTGGTTCCCATATAGTGTCTAACAAGTTTTCAACATAAGTTTTTGGTAGACGTTTATTCATTTGAGTTGTTGAAGTTGTATAAAGAAATACATCAACTGATACTAGAATGGATTTTTTAAAATCACATTTCTTAGCCTGTACCCTTTGCCTAATTGAACTAGAATTGGAAAACTAGATGATCTTGTTTTAGGCCTATAGAGAATAATTTAAAATATATACTTTGAAGATATTCTAAGCAGAAAATTTATAATAATATGTTAAAAGGTAGGACTTTAAAAAATAATCTCCTATCGCTAGAAAACTGAGGATCTTGAAAGTTAAGATTATTTTGATAATAGTATAGAATTAAACATATATTAGAGAACACTGAGGGAATTCCAAAATTTCTAAGAACAGTATTAATTACTTTCAGATGTCTTTTCTTATGTAAATAGCCAGAAACCACTTCTGCCTTTTAGGTATATCTCTTGAAAATAATGGTAATGAAGAAAGGGTTAGTGAAGAACAAGAGTTTGCTCTCTAGATGGGATTATTTAAACAACTTCTTGTATTCCTTTTGAAATTTGATTCTATTAATGGATACTAAGTTGGTAAGTGGAAGAAAACCACTTAATCTAAGAATCAATAGTAAACAGTCTTGCCTCTAGTAGAAAGTACCATCATCAGTGCTCATCCATCATGTTAAAAGATGAATTTTCAATACAATTTTACTTTAAATGTTTGTAATATATTTGTGTTGTTTTGATGAATTTTATACTAATAATAGTTAAAATTATTAAATCCAGAAGAAATTTTTATATTTAATCATAAAAGTCATAGATAGTAAAATTAAAATTTTAATTTACATATATATTTTTGTTGCAGAGAAGTATGATTGGGTAATCAGTAAAAGATTTTCAAGCATGAACATGTTATTTAGGGTAAAATTCTGTGGGAGAATTGGAATGGAAAATATAAGTTCAGGGAGAAAAGGAGACCAAGTAAGATTTCTAACTGTTAAAAAAGAACTTGTTCTTATATTTTTTTAAATGGATGATATTGGTATCAAATTGCCATAATATTTAGATTCTAGTGAATTTATTTACGAGTGATGTATATTTCATTTTAAATTATCAATATTTATAATACACCATAAATTATGGTTTTTTTTTTTTGTTTTTGTTTTTTTTTTTTTTGAGACAGAGTCTCACTTTGTTGCCCTGGCTAGAGTGAGTGCCGTGGCAGTCAGCCTAGCTCACAGCAACCTCACACTCCTGGGCTCAAGCGATCCTCCTGCCTCAGCCTCCCGAGTAGCTGGGACAACAGGCATGCGCCACCATGCCCGGCTAATTTTTTCTATATATTTTTAGTTGTCCGATTAATTTCTTTCTATTTTTGGTAGAGACGGGGTCTTG
>CAUYSK010005666.1:0-30982 GCA_963575035.1 Avahi laniger | reverse complement strand
GCAACACTTTTCACAATACCATCAAAGAAAATTAAATATTTAGGAATATATTTAAGGAAGGAAGTGAGAGATATTTATAGAGAGAACTATGAAACACTGAGAAAAGAAATTGTAGAAGATGTGCACAGATGGAAATCCCTATCATGCTCATGAATTGGTAGAATAATTTCAAAAAATTATTTAATTTATATTTTTATTTGTTTTTTGACCTAGTGATCATTTAGTAGGATGTTGTTTAATTTTCATGTGTTTGGACAGTTTCTGAAGTTTCTTTCATTTTGATTTCTAGTTTTATTCTGAGAAAATACTTAATATGATTTTCTTTTTGCTTTGCTTAAATTTGTTAAGACTCGTTTTGTGGCCTAAAATGTAGTCTGTCTTCGAGAATGTTCCATGTGCTGTTGAAAAGAGTTATATTGTGTGGTTGTTGAATGGAATGTTCTATAAATGTCTGTTAAATTTGTTTTATCTAATGTCCAAATTAAGTCCAATGTTTGTTGATTTTCTGTCTGGGTGATCTGTCTAGTGCTGTGAGTGGGGTATTGAAGTCTCCCACTATTATTGTGTTTCTATCTAACTCTTACTTTAGGCCTAGTAATATTTGTTTCCTGAATCTGGGTGCTCTGATGTTGGGTGCATATATATTTAAGATCATTATATCCTCTTGTGGAATTGATTCATTTACCATTATGTAATAAACTTCTATGTCTTTTTTTTAATGTTTTTGACTATAGACTATTTTATGTGATATAAGTGTTACTACTCCTGCTTACTTTTGGTTTCCATTTGCATGGAATATCTTTTTCCACTTTACTTTCAGTCTGTATGTGTCTTTATGGGTAAGCTGAGTTTCTTGTAAGCAGCATTTAGTTAGATCATGTTTTTGTTATCTATCCTGCCAATGTGTATCTTTTATGTAAAGCATTTAATCCATTTATATTTAAGTTTAATACTGATATGGGAAGCTTTGTTCTCGTCATATTGTTAGTTGATTTTTAGTTGTTTTATAGTTTCTTTCTTTCCTTTCCTCTGTCTTTGTGGTTTGCTGAGCTTCAGGCATGTTACCTTTTAATTCCTTTCTCTTCTTCCTTTCTGTGATTGTTTCATAAGACCTGTGGGTTTTATGTTTTTGTGTGTTTTCATCATAGTGAATATTGACCTTTCATTTCCATATTTAAGACTTCTTTGAGTGTACTCTGTAAGGTTGGTCTAGTGATGATGAATTCTCTCAGCACTTGCTTGTCTGGGAAAGATTTTATTTCTCCGTCATTTATGAAGCTTATTCTCACAGAATATAAAATTCTTGGTTGACTTTTTTTTTCAGCACATTGAAAATGCCATCCCATTTCTTCTGGTCTCTAAGGTTTCTGCTGAGAGGTCTGCTATTAGTCTTATGGAATTTCTTTTATATATGATTATATGCTTCTCTCTTGCTAACCTTAGAATTCTCTCTTTCACTTTGACTTTAGTCATTCTCGTTACAATATGCCCTGGTGAAGTCCTTTTGCAATGTATTTGCCTTGGGATTTGGCCTCCTGCATCTGAGTGTCTATATATCTTGGTTGTCCAGGGAATTTTTCATCAATTATTTCCTAAAATAGTTCTTCTAAACTTTTTGATCTTTCTTTACCTTCAGAAACATCAATAATTTGTAACTTTAGTCACTTTATGTAACCCAATTCTCAAAGGCTTTGCTCATTCTTTTTAAATCTTTATTCCTTATTTTTGCCTGACTGGATTATTTCAAAAGACCTGTCTTCAAGTTCTGAGATTCTTTCTTCTATTTGATCTAGTCTATTCTTGGAGCTTTCAATCTTTCTCATTAAGCTTATTTAGAATTAATATTTGGAATCATTTATCTGGCATTATGAGGAATTCATTTTTTTTTTTTGGAGACAGAGTCTTGCTCTGTTGCACGGGCTAGAGTGCCCTGGCATCAGCCTACCTCACAGCAACCTCAAATTCCTGGGCTTAAGCAATCCTTCTGCCTCAGCCTCCTGAGCAGCTGGGACTAAAGGCATGCGCCACCGTGCCTGGCTAATTTTTTCTATATATTTTTAGTTGTTCAGCTAATTTCTTTCTATTTTTGTTAGAGATGGTGACTTGCTCTTGCTCAGGCTGGTCTTGAACTCCTGACCTTGAGCAATCCTCCTGCCTCAGCCTCCCAGAGTGCTAGGATTACAGGCATGAGCCACCACACCCAGCGAGGAATTCATTTTGATTGGGATGCATTGCTGGGCAATTGTTGTCATTCTTTGATGGTATCATATTTTCTTGCTTTTTCACATTTCCTGTGTCCTTCCATTGATATCTGCACATTCGATGTAGTGTTTGCCTGTTCTAATTTTTTAAAATTGTTTTCAAAGGGAAGAATATTTTCCTCAAGGTGTATATATGTTGTTGGTTGAGTAGGAAACTTTGGCTTTGATTCTGGGTGCCTGCATTAGTGTGACTTCCTGGGCAGTACACAGGGTCAGTGGCATCTGTTATTTCCTTGGTGGCTTAGGGAACAGTTATTTGTTGAGGCTGTGGTAAAGTTTTGCTGGGGACTTGAAACGCAGCTGAGCCAGTCTTTCAACTCCAGTGGTGGAAGCAGTGGGCTAAATATGCCTGATTTTATGCCTCAACGCAGTTATACTGGCAGCAGTGTTAGTTTGTCCTAGGGGGACATTTCTTGGGTCTTCAGGTGGCTTGTTCAGAAGCTAGTATTTGGAGCAGAGTACCAAGTGTGTAGGAAGGTTCTCTAGTCCCCAGTCCCACAACTGCCTGTAACAGGGTAGTGGGTATTTTTCTAAGTGTGCTTAGGATAAGTTTGTCTTCCTGTCTCTTCCTGGCCAGGTGGCAGCTACAGTCATATTACATTGAACTCAGCCCAAGGGTAGGGCATGGCCCAGTGTTAAACTCTAAAAATGTTGCCAGGTGTGGGCTTGCAATCAAATAGGGCAGGGCCCCTTTTAAGTAAGTTGCATGGGAATGAAACTGTGGGGAGTGCTGTCTGCTCACATCTGTTTCCCAGGACCCTGTAACAGGGTGGTAGAAGTTGTTCTAGGTTTGTATAGGAGAGGGTGGGCTTCCCTGCTCCTCCTCAGCTGTGTGGGGCTTCAGTTGCATTAGCCTGAACTCAACCTGAGAATGGGGTGCTGCCCAGATCTAAACTCCCCAAATGGCATCTTAGGCCTGTTACCAGAAAGTATGAGGCCACTTCTAGGCCAACAGCATGGAAAAGATGCTGGATGTAGTGCCATCTGCTCATATCTCAGTCTTTCTGCAGCTTGTAGCTGGGCAGTGAGAATTTTCCTAGGAGTAGGTAGAGAGCTTGGGCTTCCTGTCCCTCATCAGCTGGGTGGAGTTATGGCTGCATCAGCCCAAATTCATCCCAAGGACAGGATAGTGCCAGGCTTCAAACTTCCAAAATCGTGCCCTGGGCCTCTGACCAGAAAGGGTGGGGCCCTTCTCAGGTGGCTGCACTGGCAAGAAACTGCAGAGAGCATGGTTTTCTTGAGACTTGGTCCTACAGCAGCTGGCTGCAGGATGGTGGACACTGTCCCAGATGTTTGCTGGAAAGCCTGATTTCCCCGTCCCTTCCCAGCAGGCAGGGGCTGCGGCTATATCAAGCCCAAACTTAGTCTTTAGGATGGGACACACAGCCCAGTGTCAAACTCTCAAAATGGTACCTTGGGCTTGAAACTGGAAAGGCTGGGGCCCTACCCAGGCAGGCAGCATGGGTGAGATACTGTGAAAAATGTTGTCTACTCATGTTTCAGCCTCGACAGTACCCCACATTAGGGCATCCGTGGTCCTTCCCAGAGATGCATTGGAGCGCCTGGGCTCCTCTATCCTTCCTCAGTGCCACACAGTGGCTGCAAGTGTTTCTACAGTTCCCCAGTATCTAGGCTCTCAGAATGACACCTGGCTCAAGCTGCTCTAGGCTCAGATGCCTGTGGGATTCCATGTGAGTTCCCTTTCTGTAAAAACATCTTTGTGCAATATCCAAGCAGCTTCCTATATTAGGCTTGAGATCTGTGTGGGTCAGGGGGTTCTCTTGTAGCCAAGATCATAAAAGCCCATCTTACTGTTTGCCTGTGTCTAGGAGCTTCTCCCAGCTGTGAGCCAGTCCCCAGCTGGGCAAAACTCCGTGAACCCTTTCCTTACCCACTTTGGTGCTTCCTATCACTTCCCTGGTGAATCTAAGTATTCTGTCCTAGATGATCTGTTCAAAATGTGAGAATCTGCTTACTATTTGATTCCTCTTCTGGAGGAGGCACATACTACCTATATCTAGTCAGCCATCTCGATCCTATCTCTCCTTCAGTGTATATTTTACAGAAATAGAAAGAGTAAGAGACATGGTTGAAAAGGTAGTTCAGGACTGGGTTAGGAAGGACTTAGATGCTTGGGGGAAGTGTTTGGAGTTTATTCTTTAAATATTAGGAAGTCATTAGAATTTTTTAACAGAAGAATGACATGAGCAAAGAAAGGTTTGGAAGGGTTAATATAGCACAGCCAAAATAATTAAAAAGAAAGAGAAAAACAAATTTGGAGAACTCAGATTTACTATTTTCTAAACTTACTACAAAGCACAGTATAATCAAGACTGTGTGGTATTGGCATAAGGATAGACATAGATCAATGGAATAGACTTGAGAGTCCAGAAATAAATGCTCACATTTATGGTCAATTGATTTTCAACCAGGATGCCAAGACCATTCAATGAAGAATGAATAATATTTTCAACAAATGATGCTGGGGCAACTGGATATCCATATTTCAAAACAGTGGAATTAGACTCCTACCTCACAACATATGGCAAAATAAACTCAAATAGAACAAGGCCTAAATGTGAAAGCTAAGACTATAAAACTCTTAGAAAATAACAAAGGAGTAAATCTTCATAACTTTGGATTAAGCAATGGTTTCTTAGATTTAACACCAAAAACACAATTGACCAAATAAAAAATAGGTAAATTGAACTACTTCAAAATTAAAAACTTCAGTACTTCAAAGAACATCATAAAGAAAGTAAAATGACAATACACAGAATGTGAGAAAACTTGGCAATCATATATCTGATAAGGGACTTGTATCCAGAATATGTAAGGAACTATAGCTCAATGTCATTGTTATTTGATAGTATTATTGTCAAAAATATAACCCAATTAAAAATGCACAAAATATTTGAATAAACATTTCTCTTAAGAAAATATTTAAAATAGCCAATAAGCAAAAGAGATGTTCAACATCATTACCCATCAGAGAAATGTAAATCAAAACTACAATGAGATAACACTTCTCACTTGCTAGGATAACTAAAATAAAATTTTTTAAAAAACAGACAATAACTAGTTTTCATGAGGATGTTGAGACATTGGAACCCTCATAATGTTGCTGATGAGAATACAAACTGATACAGTTGCTTTGGAAAGCAGTTTGGCAATTCCTGGAATGGTTAAACAGAGTTACCGTATAAATCAGGAATTCCACTCCTAGGTATATACCCAAGAAAAAGGAAAACATACATCCACACAAAACCTTGGACACAGATGTTGATAGTGGCATTATTCATAATGGCTAAAATGTGGAAATGACCCAAATGTCCATCGACTGAAGAATGAATAAAATATTTTAGTATTAATATATTCATATAATGGAATATTGTTTGGCAATAAAAAGCAATTCAGTACTGATACATGCTACGATATGGGTGGACCATGAAAACATTATGTTAAATGAAAGAATCCAGTCACAAAAGAAATGTTTATGAAATGTTTGGAATGGGCAAATACATAGAGACAGAAAGTATATTAGAGATTGCATTGGTGTGGATAGGTGGATTAGGGAGTGAGAAGGGTTTTTATTGGTGGTAACAAGATATTTTAAAATGGATTGTGGTGCTGGTTACAAAATTCTGTGAATATACTAAAAACACTGAATTGTACACTTTAAATGGGTAAATTGTATGGTATGTGAATTATATCTCAATCAAGTTTATATAAAAAAGATTAATATAGCATCAATTGAAAGATTGGAGAGGGCAACACTAGAAGCAGAGATATATGTTAGGAGGTTTTGTAATAGCCCAGTTGAAAAAATAAGAGTCCAAACTACGGCAGGAGTAATGGGATTTAGGAGGAGGAGAGGATGGCTATAAACTGTATTATAGAAGTAGAATCAATAAGAATTGTCATTTGGTTGGATGTTGAATGTATGAAGGTGAGGAGGCAAAGAAGACTAAAATTTTGAGACTGGGTAAGTAGGAGAGTGATAATGTTATTTCTAGATACTGGGAGCACAGATTAAGAAATGGGATTGTTTTTCAAAGGAGGAAGGTGAATTCATAACGCTTTCAGCTTTTGAGGTGTTGCCAGGACAATCTTTAAAAGTTGCCTAGTATCTAGTTGAAAATATGGGATTGGAGCTTAGTAACAAAAGATGTTTGGCTGGAGCTAAATATTTAAGAGTCATTAATGCACAGATCATAATTTACATCAGAAAGTGACTGAAAGCATTCATGGAAAGAGTATGAAAAGAGAGAGGAAGAAAACAAGACAGGGCTTTGTGGAAACAACTGCATTTAGAAGGCAGCAGCAGGAAAAATAGACCAAAATAGAGCCAAAAAAGAGGACATTAAAAGTAGAGAAAACAGTAGCAGGGCTGCCTTACTGGAGGATTGGACGTGCGCCTTTAAGGATTCGGAGAGAAGAAGAGAATGGTTGAGAGGTTGAGGGTATCCTAGGAGGGAGAAGAACAAGACCACAAAAATAAAATGGAGACTGTTATAGGAATGACAGAGAAAGATCATAAAAGTGCTGGGACCTCTCCACAACAGCCCCTTAGGGAGACCTGGGAGTTGAGAGAAATTTCTGAACTGGTCCAACTGGAGGTCTCCTGTTACCTTTCCTAGGTGAAGTGCTCACTTATCAATGGAATATACCAGAGAGATCTGGCCCTGGTCCTAATGACTCTGCTTGTGTTTCCTGGATCTATTATTCTGCAGTGGATCCAATCAAGGTAAAGACAAAGTTTGCTGCTTGGAGTTGAGTCTCAGAAATGGGAAAACTGCCTGGCAAAAAGAAGCTATTAACTAGATGTAGTAAGAAGCCCACCCCTGAGATACTAGAGCCTAAGGTTTGGGTAAAAGTCCTCAAATGGAGAGATGAAGGGAATGGGTAGCACCGGATATTTGTTCTGATGATTTTCTTCCTTGTCTCTTCTTTTGCATCTTGTAAAGCAATATGCTCTCACTAAAAAAACCTAAGGTTGGTTGTCTTGAGATTGGGATTCTAGTCCCAAATTTGGTTCTATCATGCCTTTGGAGTGACTTCAGACAAGTCATTCTGCCTATGTTTATTCACCTGGAAAGTGAATCTATCTACCTATCTAGCCACCCATCTGCAGCCAGCCATCAGCAATCATTTATTGAGTGCCTACTACATTTCAGGTATTTTACTTGGTGCTTTAGATGATATAGATGTAAGATAACATTTCCCACCTTCAAGGGGGGAGAAGGGGATGTACATGTAATGTACACCTAATGGGTGCGGTACATACCATCTGGGGAATGGACACGCTTGAAGCTCTGACTTGGGCGGGGCAAGGGAAACATAAATAACCTAAACATTTGTGCCCCTGTAATGTGCTGAAATGAAAAAACATAAAAAAATATTTCCCACCTTCAAAAAGCATGGTCTAGTTGAGGAAGAGGGAAGCTGGAAGAGGCATCACAATAGAAGGTACATGTACTCTGGGCCTTGAAAGCTGTATAACAGTATACTATCATATAAGGGATATGGTGAAGGGGAGGGCATTGCAGACAGAGAAAACAGTATGAAAAATGGCACTGGATTGTGGAAATGCTTGGTTGATTTGGAGATCAATGGGTAGTTCAGCCTAGCTAAGGCATAGGTTAGATAACATATCCTACCAAAGTCCAAAGATGGTTGTGAGACTAAATTCAGATAACATAGTGGGGTGCTTGTAAATATAAAAAATTATGATGAAATGATGAGGGGTACAGTGGGCTTATACAAGAGCCTGGCTCCCTGCAGAGAGCTGCTACCTAATACCAACCCCATCTCTTTCTTTCTCTGCACTTCCTCCCTTCCTCAGGACATGTACAGTGGCTTGGTGGGGCCCTTGGCTATCTGCCGAAAGGGAATCCTGGGGCCCCATGGAGGACGGAGAGACATGGACCGGGAATTTGCATTGTTATTTTTGATCTTTGATGAGAACCAATCTTGGTATCTGGAGGAAAACGTGGCAACCCATGGGCCCCAGGAGCAAGGCGGTGTTAACCTACAGGATGAAACTTTCTTGGAGAGCAATAAAATGCATGGTCTGTAGAAACAAACCTACTCCTCTTCCAATGAAGTACCTGCTGGTTACATGGGGACATTTAATAGGCCCATTACTACCTAAGAGAGCATAATTCAAGAAAATATGGGAAGGTGGAATGGGGAAAAATTGGAAGAAATATTTACTATTATTTTATACACACACACACACATACATATACATACACACACATATACATGCACACGCAAAGCAGATATATGGTCCAGATTAGATAAGGTCCCTAGAAAGCAGGAAGCTGATGTAATAAAATTGCTGTGGTAACACTGCAAATTTTAATGTATTAGAGAAAGCAAGATGGACATTTATGACCCTTAGTGTACGTAGTAATATTAGTCTCCCACTATCATATTTTTTTTTTTACCACTCAGAATTTGGAATTTGCTTTTTCACTGGATGCCTATATAGAAAGATGAAGACAGCTTATCTTTTATTCTGTTTTAATACAAAGGTTCAATTTACAGATTGAGGAATTGGGGAAGAGAGCCTGAGAGAGTAGCATACTAGATTTATGTGAGGTGCAAGAGAGAACTTTTTGATGCTTGAATAGATTTTGGAGGGAAATTATGCATCAAGCGTTCCTTTGCTCTCAAGATCTGTGTAGCTGTAGCTTTTTAAAAACAAGAGAAAGAGAGAGCTATAGTGCAGTAGAATGTACGAAGTGATCTCTCACCATCCCTTCTAGCCCAAAATTTCTTTGATCTGAGGATGAAGTGTAGCTTTGATGGTGACTCTAACAGAAATCAAAAGTAGTATTTCATTGTCCCACAGATTTTAGCTCTTTCTCCTTTATGGAGCAATGAGTGATTCACATTAGAACAGATAATTCAAATTTTATAAGGTGAACTTTTTAGCTCTTATCAAATTGGAGAAATGGCTCAGGACAAAAAGGGAATGAGGGCAGAGTTAGGTCCTGTTAATGCAGAGGTTTGGCTAATGCCCACTTTCATCTGTTTGTTTATATGTCTATTCATCCAAACTCTTCAGGTATCAATCCATCTACCTATCCGTCTAGCAGGTATTTGTTGAGCATTTTCTGAAATGCTAGCACTGGAGATATAAAGATAAATAATGTTGGGATCCAAGGTGACAAATAAATAATATCCCTCTTTCCCTTTAAGATTCCTGAATCAACTCAGAAAGAGAGATACTTAAGATCAAATGTGAGCTTTATTATGGAGAAGGCTAATTGAAAAACTGAATTCAGTTCTGCAACTAAATGGGCTTGCTAATACTCCTCTTGCTCGGTATAGATTTTTCCACCTTGTCATTGACATAGATGGATAATAGCTCTCCCCCTTGACAGAGGCAGAATCTTACAATGAAATAATGATCAGTTTTCACCCCTTTCAGTGGTTGGATTGATCAGAGAGAGAGAAGATCCAGAAAAGGATGAGTTGATCATGTTTAGTTTCTTCTCTCAAATTCACAATTTGGTGGGGGTACACATAGAGACAGACTATAAATGATTGTTTCCCCTCTTAAGGAGTAAAGTGGAAATTACCTTTCCTCTGTGAGAACACAAGAAGCAGGGGGAAATTGTCCTGGGCAAATTCCTAACAGTGTGAATTGATATGGCAATGAGTAGTTTGGTGTCCTTGGAGCATAGGATGTGGCTCAGGAAAAAATAGATCACAAGGCCCATGCATTAATGTCATTATTAATCCTACTAATATGACAAGTCTTTTGAACATTTATTGTAGGCTCAGATGTCTGATGGGTGTTCTAAAAAAATACCAGGAAGCTACAGTACTGTAGTATACACATTTGTTTTCTGCTTAGTAATAACCTATAGTCTAGTTGGAGATGTAAGCTTTCATACATTAAAAGGTAGGTAAATGTAGAAAACAGTTTCTGGTGAGTTCCAATGAGTCATACAAATAGTACTGGGGGAGTACAGAGTTAGAAGGGGATGCAGGGAATGAGTGGCATGGAGAAGAGATAGGAAATCAGTAAAATCTTGGAGAAGGTAAACATTTAACTTGGCTTTTAAAAGATGGATAAAAGGAGGCAGGATTACTGGGAAGGAAGTGTAGAAACATAAAGACACAAAGAACATATGTGGACCATATAGGGAAAGGTGAAGAAATCACCCTAATTGGATAGTGAGAGATGACTCTGGGAAGGTAATTTGGAGCTATATTTTGAAGGACCTTGTTGGCTGAGCAAAGGAGACATGGACCTACTCTGTTGGGCAGGAGGGAGCTACTAAAATATTTTAAGCAGCATAATGACATGGTAGGATAGTTATTTAGAGAGATCATTCTGATAACATCGATATGGAAGATATACTGGAAGGGGACAGATCAATAAAGTTGAGAAAGTTAGAAACCTATTGCTATCATAGATGACAGGGACTAGATCTGGACAGTGGTGATTGGGAGTCAAAAGGAGAGGTATAAGAGACTTCTTCTTCTTTTACAGCCATCAATGGGAAGCTCTATGCCAACCTCAGGGGTCTTACCATGTATCAAGGAGAACGAGTGGCCTGGTACATGCTGGCCATGGGCCAAGATATTGACTTACACACTGTCCACTTTCATGCAGAGAGCTTCCTCTATCGGGTGAGATGGAAAAAGGGCTGAGTCCCTTAAGGGTGATTACAGGGGTGCCTTGACAGTCATTGAGGAAGAGGGGGAGAGCAAGAAACAAGGTAATAATCAGTTAAAAGAACAGAGGTCTAGTCCATGGAGCATTAGTGGGGAATTCTGGTCTAGTTCTATATCTCAGGATCAGTCACTTCCCTCTAGGCCTTAGTTTTTCCTTCTGATATGGAAGAGAAGAATTGGCTCATTTGTTGGGTAAAGAGATTGAAGGAACCAATGTAATCACGTCAACAACTTGAGACTCAGTGAAGAGTAATCCTAAGAGCAAGGAATTTCAGAGTGGCTTCTCAGAATCTCTGAAAGTCCTTAATCCATTATAAGAAGAAATTCAATTCAGGAATTGAATATACATGGCAATATCTATCTATCTATCTATCTATCTATCTATCTATCTATCTATAGAGAGAGATTGAGATTTAGTCCTAGGAAAAGGGGGAAGATTTGGAGGCACTGAAATAGACATAGATATCTAAAAGTGATGATAAAAGAAGAGAACATAATTTGAATGCATTTCTAAAGGAAATATGTGGCTTATTCCTAGGGGTCAAGGCTTAAGCCAAATTCCCCAGATTATAGCCTGCAGGAAAGTATGGAGATACTAGCTTTGAGCCATCTACAGGATTTGAAATGTCTTTTACTTTGGGACACTTTAAGAAAAAAGAGGAGAGAGTCAGTCTCAGTGTTCTATTCATATATTTTGTGTGGGTGGGTTCATAGGGGAGATGGATAAAGTGGAATTTTAAAGCCACTCTTTGGTCTAGAAATCTCGGAGTCCTATATCCTTGATGTAGACATCACAAACTTTTAGTTCCTACAAGCTCTATACCCTTCACTTCTTCTCTTCCACTCCTAATCTCTCTTGCAGAATGGAGAGAGCTACCGGGCAGATGTGGTAGATCTGTTCCCAGGGACCTTTGAGGTTGTGGAGATGGTGGCCAGCAACCCTGGGACATGGCTGATGCACTGCCATGTGACTGATCATGTTCATGCTGGCATGGAGACGCTCTTCACTGTTTTGTCACAAACAGGTAAAGTCTAACTACCCAAGATGGATCATCTTCTAACACTTTATCTAGCCTATAGGAATAAGGTAATAACAAGAAACCTCTTGTATCTCTTCTGATCCCAGAAGAACCAGGTCTTAAGACAGAGCATGGTCCCCATATAACTATTCCCCCAACCAGTATTTCTCAGTTTCCGTTGCCCACCCTCCCCCCGAACAACTGTCCCTCTCTAATTATTTTGATACTTGCTGAGTTCACTTTGTTGACCCAGCCTGAAACTGACTGGACTCTATGCATCAATGCTTAGTGCAAATTTGCTTCCTTTGAAATTTTATATATATATATGTAAATATATATGTAATTATATATAATATAAAATTTCAAAGGAAGCAAACCTGCACTAATTCATACACACACACACACACACACACACACACACGCACACATATATATAAAAATGTATTATTTAGAATACATTAGAAGCACTATTTCAAGGAATATTGCTAATGAGTTGCTTTTTAAAGAGAAAAAGATACTTCTAACAATCACCCCTTAATTGATTTGTTTTGTGAGGGTTGTGAAAGACAGTTCTTTCTGTTTGAGAATAACTCCATCTAAGGCTAGAAAGACATAGTGGCCTTCAGAGTTGCTACCCACAGGTGTATGAACTTTTTCTTTACATTTTTTTATATGGAGAGGGCATAGCTGGTGCTGTTTCTTTACCAGTAATCCTTTGTTCTTCACAAAGAATGTAGAAGGGTAGGCTGTGTTGGCTTTTTTGCTTTTGAGTCATTAAAGCATTAAATGTCTCACTTCTTAAGCCTCTTTAACTAAATCCAGCCCCCAGAATTATCTCCCTTCCAAGAAGCTCTATAGAGTCTCCTGGAGCCCTCAGCAATAAAGCTAGTTTTTTTTTTCTCCTGTGCATTTCTTATGTCATACTGCCACCATTTATTGGGTGTTATTGAAGTGGGTATTCTGGGGTTGTCAGCCACTGGCACTCTATCGGAAGAAAGAGTGGGAAAATGTCTTCGACCATTTAAACAGATTCAGAAAACTAAGGGAGAAAATACAATTCTGCTGTTTACCTTTAAGGAAGGAGACAAATGATTATACATTATCATTTCCTGTATCATTAAATGGATTTCTTCTCTGGCAACCCATACTGCTAGAATGTGGTTTCTACTTACTACTTAAGTACTATTTCCTAGCACCCAGATACTTATACAGAATTCTTTGTTGTGTTCTGTCAGTCTTTAGGATAAAAGTCAAATGACCAACTGATATGTCATCAGGGTGCTATAGATCCAAGACAACAGATTGTCTTCATATTGTAATGAGGGATCATCCTAATTATAGGCCATCCAATATATGAGATCAGCTCATAGGGCATTTCCATGAGCAAGGATAGCTCATATCTCTCTATAACAATGAGACAGCCCATAAATCTTACCAATTTGCCTTTTTGCTTATTTATACCTCATTGTGGTCTAATTTCATATTGCTTTAACTCCATATTTGCTAACAGTTCAATAAGAAGGAAGAATCGTAGATTGAAAGGGAGGAAATGGCTAATTGTTAGAACAAGGTTCCTGATGAGGCAGCAGGGGGTGAGAATCAGAGCTAAGATGAAAGATTAGTGAAAGACTGGAGGAAAGGCATCCTTCTACCATAAGAAGAGAGAAGACTGAAAAGATTAGGATTAATGAGTAGGTTTGCAGGCAAGAGGTTTGCCAATCCACAAGATCTTGACAGACAAAGAATTTCAGCCTTATGGTCTCTGTTTCTTCTGTGATGGGGCAGACAGAGTCATGTGCTGAGAGTTACAGGAAAGTGGAAGTCTTAAGGAAAGTAGGCAAAAGTTTGAAATAGCCACTCTGGGGGCTGGGAAAAAGTTAATTATTACCAGGCAGCATTGAGTTGAAGTTGGACACAAAGAGTATTAATCTTTAAAATTGAGTGATTTTACTCCATCAGCATTCAGCATAACAGACAAAATACAGGGACAGTACAGTTACTAGGATTTCAGTAGATGATTGCAACACTCTTGGTAAGTTAGTAGTTGAAGTGATAGACCATGGAGTCTAACCTGGCCAGGACTGGCAGAAAAGATAGGATGAAGCTAGTAAGTTTGGGAAAAGTGAAAGAGTTCAAAAGCTAGAGGTATCATGAAGCGGGGAATAACAGGGCTTTGAAATAAAGAATATTAAGGCACTGAAAGGATAGGAGGCTGTTGGATTTTAGATTTCTGAGATGGAACAAATCTGGATAATAAGTCCAATGTGACCATGGGAGTAGTTGATAAAATTGGAGTAGATATGAAAGTCATTGGAGTTAAGAGGTCCAGAAACTGTGAGGCTTGAATATTGGATGAATCAACACCCATGGTGGGAACTGAGGAAGAGGAAGACTGTGCCAGGTCCAAAGACTTCCATGAATGAAGAGATCTGCTAGTAACAGTAACAAAAAGTGGTTGTGATTTTTCTAGTCAAATAATATAAGCCTCAGAATAGATCTTTACAAAAAGAGGGGGAACAATGCTCTCAAAGCAGTTGTATGAGGGTGAAATTAAGCACAGTCCTAAGAATAGAGATCAGTCTCATTGAAAGAAGGAGAAAAAGAAGTGTTTCTGAAAAGAGGTTGAATGCATAGGGAGGTACATTTGACAAGGAGTACATTCGACAAGGAGCAGAGGCTTCCTGAAGGGAGGATGGAGAAGAAGTGCCAAGAAATATATAAATAATTGCAGAGGGGTGACTGAAATGTTGGACTCCTAAGCTTATGCTCTTTCCCATACATTGTGTCACTGCTAAAAATCAAATGAACATACCAATATTGACTTTGATCATAAAGTAGTTGATTCCACCTTCATTTTGTTTACTATACCACAGAGAAATTTCTTCAACCAATGCTGATCTCCCAAAGGGAACCTGTGGATTGGCAGGAAGAATAAAAGGGCTAACTAACCTCTTGTCTTTTTTCCCCCCAGAATACTTAAGCACTATCACCACCATCACCAAAGAGATTGAAAAAGGTAGGTAGAATGATGCACAGACTGGGTAGTTAGATGTGGTGTGTGCGTGTGGGGGGGGTACCTCTAGCAGATGGAACTCACATGACTGCAATGTGGGCATCACTATACTAGCAGAAAGAATCTGAGATTTCTGTAAGACTTTAGAAACCACGGAACCAAGGTTCAGCTCTCCTTAGCAGGTTTATTCTCTCTGGTTCCCAACTCCAACCTCCTGAGTTGAGGAAAACAGTCTCATCCTCAGTTGGAGGCTGCTGTCTTAGCCTCCCACCTAATGTATAAGGGGAAGGAAAATCCTAGGTCCTGCTGGGTTGGGCATCAAAGGGTAGTAGCACAGACATGGATTCCCCACAGGGACAGTGTGAGACTAGAAGAAATACCAGATGGTCTTCAATAGCTATTTTTATTCTTGCCTCTTTCTCCTTCATCTATGGAATATCACACAGTTGAACCAGCCATTTCTGACTTTCAAGAAAATAGTGATTATTGTCTTATGCAGCCTAGGTCCAAATAGTGTTTTTATTCTCCCGTCCATTTATAACTGGACTAGGAAAGATTCAAAAAGTTATGACAGCTAAATGGGACATTAGAGATCATCAGTTTAGTCTGGTGGTTTTTCAGCTATGTTTGAAGAAGTCCTAATGATGTAAGTAACTCAGGAACTGTTAAGGAAGGGTCCAGGGTATGTCCTTGAGGGGATGGGGAGAAGTAAGGTGAAGTTGAGTGGATGGAGCTTCAGGCCATGTTTCCTGAAACCCGAGCAGCTCAATTATTTTATTTATATATATGTGTGTGTGTATATATAATATATGTATATACATACACACACATATGTTCACACATACATACTTTGTGTATATATTAGTATACATACATATATATTTTGTGTACATGCATACATTCCTCATAAGCTCTCATTTGTTAAAAAGGTTCCACAATGGGGAAAATACCCTCAAAACTGTTGGTCTAATAAAACTCAATAATTTTCTACACGAGAAACTGAGAGATGGAAACTGATTTGTCCAAGGTCACCAAAGGAATAAAGGGTGGAATGTAAACTCAGAACCAGGATGTTTTCCAGCTTCTGTTTGAACTCATTACATTTCATCTTCTCTCAGTTCTGTTAGAACATTCATTCATCTAGTTATACATTCATCAAACAGTTGTCAAGTATCACAGTTACCAAAACAAGTAAGACATAGTTGCTACTTCCAGTGTCTAAAAATGGAATGAGACACCAAAACAATAATTGCAAAGCTGTATGCTATGTGTTGCACAAAATGGGCAAACAATAATAACAGCTAACATTGAGTGCTTACTGTCTTCTAGGTGCTATGCCGAATATTTTATAAGTATTAACTCACTTAAATATGACAATAAGCCTCTGTGCTAGTTATGATTATTATCCCCATTTTATAAAATAGGAAACTGAGATTAGATGGGGAGTGAGAGACTAGGTCACTTGGCCCAAGGTCACACAGTAAGTAAATTGTGAGAGTACAAAGTACAGCACTTTGGAAACATAGAGGAAGGGACCGTTAATTGCCCAACTAAACTGAAGAGAACTTTACAGAGACATGTAACATTTAAACTGGGGCTAAAAAGATAAGGAGAAGGAAGAGTGTGTTCAGGCAAAGGGAGTAACATGAGCAAAGGCTTGGAAGCCTGAAAGAGGATCACCTGTTTTAGAGAACAAAGAATAAGTTGATATGGCTGAAGAATAATAGATAAGACTGGAAAGGTAGCTTAGACTCTGATTATGAGTATTGGAATGTCTGACTTAAGAGTGTGAGCTTTACTCTGTAGGTTAGTTGGGAACTGTCAAAAGTTTGTATGCTGGAAACTAACACAACCAGATATTTCACCTGGAAAGATATATGTTACATCAGTGTTAATATGACCCAAAGATATGAAAGACTGTACAGCACAGTGTCAGATTGTTGTCATGATATAGTGGTCAAAATTAACATTGATAAGCTGGATGACTGAGTCAAACTTCTTTCTAGAGTTTTCCTTATTGCTTTCAATTCTACCCTCTGATACCATGCAGAATAAGACCAATTCTTCCTTTTTTTCTACATCTAGGCCTTTAGATATTTGAGGAAATATATCAAGGGCCTTCCCATTCTGAGTCATAGCTCTTTCCATGGGTGGACTGGAACTACATTGATTCTCAAGGACCTTTTCAGCTGTAGCATCATGTTTCTCTGATTCTCTGTAACCTCTGAATCTATCTTCATTAGATTGTTGTTTGAAAGATACAGACAGGTGTGCTGTCTTATTTGAATGGGATTTTTTCCCTGGGAGATTACTGAAAAAGGCAACCCTTTAGAATATTCCCTATCCCAGGATGCCCATTTTCCTTTTTTTCCATTTCAGCAGCAATCCCCAGAGACATTATAGAAGGCAATGTGAGGATGCTGGGCATGCAGATCCCCATAAAGAATGTTGAGATGCTGACTTCTGTTTTGCTTGCCATGGGTGTCATCCTCCTGCTCATTGCTGTGGCTCTTGGTGGTGTAGTTTGGTACCAGCATCGGCAAAGGAAGCTACGACGCAATAGGAGGTCCATCCTGGATGACAGCTTCAAGCTTCTGTCTCTGAAGCAGTAACAGCTGGAACCCGGGGATATCCTCAGGAAGCACATCTGAAATGCACTCCCAGCAGGCCACAGACTAGCATCTAACCCCACTGTCAAAGGGGTATGAGTAGTGGAGAGGTAGAGAAAGAAACCAAACTTATCTGGGTATTTCTTCATTTATTTATTTACATGGAAATTATATGGTTTTACTTTTTCTTCAGTTTCTTTGTTCCACTTGGGCACCTGGAGCTAAGTGAGTACCCTAGTATCCTACATTGCAAATTTCAGTGGCTAGATTATATCACCTTCTCACACTTGGAGGTTCTGAAAATTCCTAGGAACTGATCCTTCTCACAAAGTAGATACTAAGAAAAAACTTCATTGATTAGGTTTCTACTGCTTTCCAGGCAAGTTCACTTTGAACTGAGGCTAAGTCAGCTGTGAAGATAACTCACATCTAAACAAAAGGCTAAGAACATAGTCACAATGGGGAAATTGGGGGTAGGATTGGAATTGGGAATTCAAATTGAATATTGACTCTCCTTGGCAGTGAACTACTTTGGAGAAGTGGTGGATGGGCACCTACAACCTCTGGAGCCAGAAGCTCCTCAGAAAGCTGGTTCTCCAAGTTACTACACAGTGGCACTAAAGGGAATATTAAGTGGCCTTTCCATGTTTTAGGCAGCAAAATCTGTCTATTAAAGTACTTGTTAGAACACAAAATGACTGAATTTTGTGACTTTGTTGGTACCTGTGCCTTATGGGAGGTGTGACTGTGATGGAAACAGAAAGAACTTGAGGCTGGACAGTGGGAAAGTATAGTTTGGATCTGTCTCTCCTTTGTGGAGCTTGAAAGTTTGTGGTTTGGAGATGAGGAAACTGTCCCAGGGGAAGCCTCAAAGTCGGAGTGATGGGTACCATCCTGGAAAAGGAGCTCTCTCATAGGTGACAAAAATTTTCCGATTGCTAAGAAAAGTTGCCAAAGGGAAATAGAAGTCTGAGAAAAGACTCAAACCTGTCTACTGGGCAAGGAGAGGTGGGCACATAGCTTGTGGTCCCTTTTTGGTAGTGGGGATATGAAAAGTATACTTGCAACTTTCTAAACCTCTTTATAAGACAGAGCCATTCTCTTGGGTACCTATAGCAGTATTCATTTGTGACCTGCAAGTCTGAGCCTCTGTGAAACCTTGGTCAGAAAGCAAAGACAAGTGATAGATTAGGTATGGGGTAAGAAGATCCACCCCCACTGTAGTCTCCACAATACTGTACCACCTGACAAGTGGAAAAACAGGGAGAGTAAATATGATAACTGAAGTACATAGTGTTTACACTCTACAAAGCATTCTAATTCCTGACTGCATTTGACTTAACTCATTTCTATTAAAGTGATATCCCAGTTTACATTTCAGTAAACAAAGGCTCATAGACATTACATAATTTTATCCAAGACCACTACACTAGAAGTTGACCAGGGATTTAAGTATTTATCTATTTGACTCCAAATACCTGTTTCATTCTCCTATGTCTTGGAAAAATCCACTAATCTCCATTTTTATTACTTGTATTGATTGCAACTTTCCTGTCTGCTCAGTACCCTGTCTGCCTAGTTGGCAACCCTTTCTGATAAAATGTAGAAACCCACAGAGCTGGTATTTAGTTACCATATAATGTTGAACATTGGAGAAGGAAATACAAGCCAGAGCATATCATTCATCTTATTTACCATGGTCAGTGGCTTTCTGGAGAGCTTTACTGGAAATCTCAGAAACACAGTGAGCGTAGAGGAGGTGTTTAGATTGCTAGTTATCCAAGTATTAGTATTTAAGCCATTGCAGAATCAATGCATTTAACATCAGCAGAACCCTTTAGGCCTGCAGTTAACATGGAGGCTCACAAAAACCAAGTATACTTCAGTGACCCCAGTCAATCAATGGTTATAATTTATATGCAACCACAAGGTCCTTAGCTTGGTTCCAGTTATGAATCTGACAGACTAGGAGTGGTAGATAGGATGGAATGAATTTCTTCTTAGTGTGAAATCCTTCCTCCGGGTAAAGGAATGAAAGTTCATTACCTGCATATTTAAGAAAGGGATGTATTTTTGTGGTAGGTTTGCTTCATGAGGGGATATAAGGAGATATTTTGACAGTTAAGTGGCACTGCCATCCATTCAATTGCTCAAGCCAGAAATTCCCAGTGCCAACACGTGAGTGAGTCTTGTTCGTTTTACCTTTAAATATCTTTAATCCATTCATTTGTTTCCATCTCCATTGCTATCACTTCAGTTTAAAACACAACCATTTGTTATCTGGACTACTGTAGTAGCCTCCTGTTTACTTCCCTCACGTTCTCTCTATCCCCTAAAATGTATTCTTCACATAGAAAAGTGATGTTTTGAGAATATAAATTAGGCTTTTAGTTTGGACAAAATGTCATAGACTTGTCTCTCCCCATCTCTCCCCAGAAATCATGAAAGAAACAATAGAAGTACTCTCAAAGGTAGAAAGAGGAAGGCAGATTGCTAGGGACACAGGACTGGAAGAGCAACATAGCAACTTGGCATCTTATGACCCTCCACTCAGAAACAGAAGGTGACCCATGCCCAGCATCTCCCAACTTAGCAAAAGGCATCCTAAGATGACAGGAGAGTCCTAGTGACAACTCCAGGTGGGTCTGACGGTGCCAGAAAGGAAGATTGAGAAGGAACCTTGCTGATACTAAGTGGCCAGTGCAACTGCTCTTCATTTCTGCTAGCCAGCCTCCTCAGCCCCACCCCCAACAAGACACCAGATAGTACCTGCCAAGGGGAACTTCAACACACCAATCTGTCCAACCCAGGAAGCACTCTTTGTTTCTTCAATCTGGAGGATACCTTTCCCTATCCAGAGTTACCAACTGGCTATGTCAGGGATCAAAAGGAGCCTTGGTGACACCAGAGAAACCAAACAAAACAAAATAGCACATCAAAGCCTCTGAAAATTATGTCATCATTGGAGCACAAAATTATGACAGGACCTGTGTCAAAACCTAAACAGGGTAACTACCTGCTAAAATAGATTAATTAAATATGTCCCAGAGTTTCATCATACCAAGAACAAGGAAAATTACAACTTGAATGAGAAAAGGCAATCAACAGACACAAATACCAGGATAAATCAAATGTTGGAATTACCTGAAAAAGATTTTAAAGCAGCAGCCATCATAAAAATGCTTCCACAAGCAATTATAAATGCTCTTGAAACAAATGAAAAATAAAAATCTCAACAAAGACATAGAAGTTTAAAAAAAAAAGTATAGAACTGGAAAATATAACTGAACTAAAAAATTCACTGGGTGAGCTCAATAGTAGAGGTAAGAGAAGATGGAATTAGTGAACTTGAGGCCACATCAGTAGAATTTACTGAATCCAAACAACAGGGAACATAGGCTGAGTGAACAGAGTTTAAGAGGCTCAGAAGAGGAGAAAGATGGTGCAACTGAAAGAATATTTGAAAAAAAATAGTTGAAAACTTCCCAAACTTGGAAAAAGATATAAGCCTACATATTCAAGAAGCTGAGTGATCCCCAAATAGGATGAACCTAAACAAATCTACACCCAGTCACAGCATACTTGAATTCTAAAAAGACAGAAAAAAAATTGAAAACAACAACAAAAAAACCCCCCAACACGTTACCTATATGGGAACATCAATTTGAATGACAGTGGGTATCTGTATAAATCCCCGGAAGAAGGAAGTGGCATGACATTTTTTAAGTGTTGAAAGTAAAGGATTGTGAATCACAAATTCTATATCCAGTGAAACTATCCATCAAGAATGAAGAGAACATATAGACATTCTCAGACTAAGGAAATCTAAGATAATTTTTTTTTACTCTCAGATCTACCCTTAAAGAATGGCTAAAAGAAAGTTCTTCAAACAGAAAAGATGATAAAGGAAAAAATCCTGGAATATCAGAAAAAAAGAAAAGAAACAGAAAAAAAATAAGGGGGAAAGAGGATATATAAGATCTGCACAATATAGTCAATCAATAGGACCTAACTGACATATATAAAACACTCCACCAAGAACAGCAGAATACACATGTTTTCAAACAACCATGGAACATTTATCAAGATAGAACATATCCTGGACCATAAAACAAACATCAGCAAATTTAAAAGAATTGAAATCATAGAGTGTGTGTTCTCCAGCCGTAACGGAGCCAAACTAGATATCAGCAACAAGAAGAGAGAAGGATAATCTTTAACAATCATAAATTAAAAAAAAATACACTTCTAAATCCATGGATCAAAGAAGTCTCAAAGGAAATTTAAAATACATGGAACTAATTGAAAATTAAAATACAACATACCAAAACTTGTGAGATGCAGCCATAGTAGTGCTAAAGAGAATATTTTTAGAACTAAAATGCTTTTATTTGAAAAGATCAAGCCTTGTTCCCTCCATAAATCCTCATGACTATTCCATTTCACAGTGATCCAAAATGTCTTAAAATGGTTAGTATTCACTTATCATTTACAATTCACTGGTTTGAACTGTTATGTAACTACTAATAAATTTCATTCTTATGGATGAAGAAACTGAGACTCAAAGAGACAAAGCCTCTTGGGACACAAAGCCAAGGTGGGGCTTAAATTGAGATCTTCAGGCACTGATGAGTGCTCTTTCTATTACAATGTATTGCTTCTAACAAGTGCTGAATCTAAATGTATTGCTTGGTGAGATGCAGCAAAAGCAATGTTCAGAAAAAAATTTATAGCATTGAAAGCATCTTTTATAAAAGAAGAAAAGGGTTGGTCTGATGGTAGTGAGTTATCAGAACTTATTGACATTAGGGTCACTAAAGTTGATATGTACTCCTCCACCACCAAATTTGACTGGCTTTAAAAAAAGAAGAAAGATTTAAAATTAATAATCTAAGCTTCCACTTTAGCAAACTAGAAAAAGAAGAGCCAATTAAATCAACAGTAAGCAAAAGAAAATAAATATAAAAATTAAAGCAGAAATTAATGAAATCAATAGAGAAAATCAACAAAACCAAAAGTAAGTTTTTCAAAAAGATCAATAGCCAGTCTAAAAGAGAACATGCAGATTATTAACATTAAAAATTAAAGAGGGATATCACTGCAGTTTCTAAAGACATTGAAAGGATAGTTAATATTGTAAATAATTCTATGCCCATAAATTTGAAGACCTAGATGAAATGGACCAATTCTTTGAAAGACACAATCTTCTAAAATTCACACGAGAAGAAATAGACAATCTGAATAGGCATATATGAAAGAAATTGAATCAATAATTAATGGCATTCTAAAAGAGAAAGCACTAGGCCCAGATGAATTTTCTGGTGAATTCTGTCAAACATTTAAGGAAGAAATTATACCACTTCTCCATCTCTTTCAGAAGAGGGAATACTTCTTAACTTATTCTATGTGGCCAGCATTACCCTAGTACCAACACGAGGCAAAGACATTGCAAGAAAATACAGCTCTACACCATTTGTTATTTCTCATGAACATAGATGCAAAATCCTCAACAAAATATTACCAAATCAATCTAACAATGTATAAAAAGAATTATACAGCCCGACCAAGTGGAATTTATTCCAGGTATGCAAAGCTCATTCAACATTTGAAAACCAATTAATGTAATTCATGACATCAATGGGCTAAGAAAAAAAATCACATGATCATATAAATAAATGCAGAAACAGCATTTGAAAAATTCCAACACTCACTCATGATAAAAAAAAGTAACTCCCAGCAAATTAGGAATAGAGAGAAACATTCTTAACCTGGTAAAGAAAATCTATAAAAACCTATAGCTAACATCACAATGCTGAGAAAATAGAGACACCCTCCCACTAAGATCAGGAACAAGGCAAGATGTATCCTCTCACCACTCCTTTTTAACATCATACTGTAAGTCCTAGCTAATGCAATAAGACAAAAAGGGAATAAAGGTTATATAGATTTGGGAGGAAGAAATAAAACTCTTTGTTCACAGATGAAATGATTGTCTCTGTGGAAAATCTGAAAGAATAGACCAAAAAAAGAGAAAAAAAACCAGAACTAATAAGCAATTATATCAGGGTTGGAGGATATAAAGTTAATATACAAAAAAGTGGTCACATTCCTATAAACTGGCAATGCACAAGTGAAATATAAAATTAAAAGCACATTACTGTTTACATTAGCACCCCTCAAAATGAAATACTTAGGTATAAATCAAACAAAATATGTATAAGATATATATGAGGAAAACTACAAAACTCTGATGAAAGAAATAACTAAATAAATGAAGAGATAGATGAGAATACTCAATATCATCAAGATGTCTGTTCTTCTAATACAGATTTAATTTAATTCCAATAAAAATTACATTGAGTTATGTTGTGGATATCAAATTGACTTTAAAGTTTATATGGAAAGGCAAAAGACACAGAATAGCCAAAACAATATTAAAGGAAAAGAATAAAGTTGGAGGACTGATACTACCTGGCTTCAAGACTTGCTATGAAACTACAGTAATCAAGACAGTGTGATATTGGTGAAAGACTAGACAAATAGATCAATGAAGCAGAATATAGGAGCCATAAATAGACCCACATAAATATCAACATTTTTGACAAAGAAGCAAAGGCAATACAACATTAAATATGATGCTAAATGTTGAATGATGTCATAAATACTTAACAAGGTGCTGGCTAGAGGCTGTGCAGGGTTTTGGAGGATCGCTGCCAGGCCACGTATTAACCATTTGACTCCTGATTGTGGGGAAGCCTAAAGAGGACACTTGGATAAGCCCAAGACAGTGCCTGTTTACCACCCATATTGGATGTACTTCAGTATTTAATTGGTAAGTTGTGTCCATGTGTGCCAACAGATCATCAGTATTAGTGGCATCCCACTCCCACCCACACATGACACATCTTTCAACACCACCCCCATGGCATAACCAAAGCATGGACTTGGACAATGATAATAGCCACTCCAGGAGACTGCGAACTCTAAGGGCTCAGGGCCCAGATACCCTTTAGGACAAGTTGGTACTAACCCAACTCAGCCACTTTGTAAAACAGTTTGGAAGTTTCTTAAGAAAATGAAACATACACTTACCATATGATCTAGCAATCGTGCTTTTTGGTATTTATCCAAATGAGTTGAAAATTTATGTCCACACAAAAACTTGCATACAGATGTTTATAGCAGCATTATTCATAATTTCCCAAGCCTGGAAACAACCAAAAAGTCTTTCAGTGGGTGAATGGGGAAATGAACTGTGGGTATATCCAGGAAGAGTGATATTTCTTAGTATTAAAAAGAAATCAGCTATCAAGCCATGAAAAAACATGGAAGAACCTTAAATGCTATTACTAAGTGAAAGAAGCCAATCTGAAAAAGTTATATACTATATGATTTCAACTATATGACATTCTGGAAAAAGCAAAACTGTGGAGTTAATGAAAAGATCAGAGGTTGCAAGGGGTTAGTGAGAATGGAAAGCTTAATAGGCATAGCACAGAGAATTGTTATCTCATTAAAACTATTCTGTATGATAATATATCAGTGGATGTATGTGATTATAAATTTGTCAAAACCTATAGACTATACAACATCAAGAATAAACTCTAATGAAAATTATGGGTGGCCCAGAAAAGATGGCGGACAAGAAACACCCCCAACCAGAGTGTCTCTGCAAGAAGGAGAAATTGTAGATGAGAGAAAAACAGAAAAGATAAACATAGATTGAATGAGAGTTGGGAGGAAGTGTGCCTAAGCCACATGAGACTCCATGGGAAGAGGTTGCAGAACAGAGCTGGCAGGAAAAAGGCATCGGCAGGGATTAAGCCCCAAGAGGCTTGGAGACCAGCAAGAAGGGTAGGTGGAGCAGTAAAAATTTCACTCCTTTGCATCTCGGGCTGCTGGTGGGCTCTTGAGCTGCCAGAAAGACCTGCTGACACCAGCCCAGAGACTGCTGCAGAATTTGCTTTATGAAACTGAGAACTCCTGGGTTAGGTGCATATGTATTTAATATTATCATGACTTCTTGTTGAGTTGATCCCTTTACCATTATATAAAGACCATCTTTGTATTTTTTTACCATTATCGATCTAAAGTCTATTTTAGCTGATATCAGAATGGTGACACCTGCTTGCTTTTGGTTTCTATTTGTGTGGAATATTTTTTTCCATTCATTAACTTTGAGTCTGTGTGAGTCTTTGTGGTTTAGATGTGTTTCCTGAAGACAGCAGATAGTTGGGTTGTGCTATTTCATCCATTCAGCCAGTCTATGTCTTTTGAGTGGGACATTCAGACTTTTCAGATTGAGTGTTAATATTGATATGTGGGATACTGTTTTGTTCATAATGTTGGATGATACTTTATTATTTTGTTTCCCATCTTGTGCTATTGTTTTATAAGAGCTGTGCACTATCACTTTTGGGTGGTTTTACACTGGTGGTTATCTATCATGCTGTTGCGTGCATAATGCGCTTTTGAGCATTTCTTGTAGGACAGGACTAGTAGTAGTAAATTCCCTTTGTGTTTGATTGTCTTGAAAAACCTTTATTTCTCCATCATTTATGAAACTTACTTTTGAAGGATACAAAATTCTTGGCTGGCAGTTGTTTTGTTTCAGAAGATTAAAAATGGTGCCCCAATCCCTTCTGGCTTGCAAATTCTCTGCTAAGAAGTCTGCTGTTATCCTGATGGTTTTTCCTTTGTAGTTTACTTGTTGCTTTCGTCTTGGAGCTTGTAGAATTTTCTCCCTCATTTTGACTTTGGCCAGATTGATGACTATGTGTCTCAGAGATGTCCTATTTGCTATGAATCTTCCTAGTGTTCAATGAGTGTCTTGTATTTGCATATTTGAATCTCTGGTGATGCCAGAGTTCTCCTCAATAATTTAATATTGTTTTATATTGTTACTGTTTTACTACTAACCATGAGATCTGGTTTTATAGACAGCACATATGATCAGAAAAGTTCACCACAAGCTATGTTTTTTTGTTGGCCCTACTTATGAGAAGCTCACCTTCTTAGATGCAGCTTCAGAATCTGAAAATAATCCCTAAAGGCAAATTGAATCAAATTTTATTAAAACATCAGTATTAAAAACAGATGATTCCAAAAGGGGGTAGAAATTATCAATAAAGTCTATAGATTAAAAAAGATTAAAGCCCTTACTATTTACATGTTCGTGTTCTAGTCATCATTTCTGGTTGTCTTCTCTGTCCTCCTCTTCTTTGTGATTTCCTCTTCCACCAAGAGTGGGTCTACAGCAAACGTAGGCCTCATTCATTGCACAATGTTGGAAAGGCTCCTAGAGATCATAAAGCCCAATCTCCATTGTGCACCAAGGGAAAACTGAGGCCAAGCAAAGAGAATAGTCTTGCTTCAGCTAAGGAATGGTAGAGGTAAAAGATTTCAGGTTTCCAACATGCTCCTTCTCTTTTTAAAATTTACTTTAATAGATTTAGGGGCACAAATGGGTTTTGTTACATGGTTGAATTTTATAGTGGTGAAGTGTGGGCTTGTAGTGTACCTCTCACCCAAAAAATATACATTGTACCCAACGATTTTTATCCCTCACCTCCCACCAACCTCCCCTTTCCTGAGTTTCAAATGTCCATTATATTATTCTGTATGACCATGTATACCCATGGCTTAGGTCCCACTTATAAGTAAGAACACTTATATGCTCGTTCAATCATATCATTGAGGCCAAGGAGACAGCATAATCAATATGGTCACTAATACCATATGAGAATTAGTATATTATGAGCTGATGATATTTTTACACTAATATGCGACACTTAGAAACTATTACAGAGACTCTGATGTAGCCTTCTAAGCTGGGCACTATGAAGGACTCAATAGGATAAACATTCCCTTTTTTGAGGCCTATCTTAGAGAGGCAGCTGTGGCATAGTGGAAACTGCTTGGGCCTCAGAGTCAGACAAAATTGGGCTGGAATTTCAGCACATCACTTACGGCTGTATAACTATAAGAAAATCACTAAACCTGTGTGAACCTCAGTTTCTTCTGTAAAATGAAGATTATAAAGAGTACCTATGACCTAGGAACAGCATGAGCACTGAATAAGACAAAATATAGAAGTGGGAAAGCATATGAGAGATAATCACTAAATATTAATTTTTATTCCCCTTCTCTTTCACTTCACTATTCCTTGAAAAAAGCTGTTAAGGAAAATAATTTGCTGTCAGTAGAAACCACAAGGAAAAAAAGGCTTTGTGGATGATAGCCATGTGACTGGGATCCATTTTGTTCAGGCATGCAGCATCTGAACCCCTGGCACTTATGTGCAATTTCTGAGGCTTAAAAGGCTAACTGCTGGATATACTAAAACTTGCCAATTATACTGGGAACATAAAGTAGTGTCATACCAACCCAGAAATATGTAAGTGTTCCTAGTCCCTAAGAAAAAGTTATTAACAATCACCTAAGAATCCCCTATTTGACAGCTTGATGATTTGTTGGCTGCTTTGACCCACCTGTTCACAGAGATCTGGCTTCCTTGTGTCATCTGGGGTACAGGGTGGGAGTTCACTGCGCTGTGACTGACACAGGTACATACTGATATCAACTCCAAAACACAACTCCAAAACACACATGCTAACCCTTCCTTTGTCTTCATTATTATGAATGCATCCGTTCTACCAGCATTCATAATTTTATCAGGTGAAAATGCAAGGCCCAGCAGGGCTTAAAAGAAGGCCTTTTCTGAAACATAGGCAGGACAGATACACCACAAGCCCTGACCTCTTGCCTGCTGGTAAGAGTACTAGTCATTCCTCCTCCATTCTGTGGTGGCTCCCTCAGTAAACCATTTTGTAGCTTGTGATGGTAATTTCCAATATCTCTTTTCCTATTCCACTCCTAAGGCTATAGTGGTTTCCTCTGTCCCTTTTCCTTTTGTCTGAATAATACCTCCTAAGTCTTTCCCCTCTAAGTACTTCCTACATGCTTTTCCTCCCTCTTCCCTCTAGGCTATGTAGAGTGTACAGAGCTCAAAAAGAAGGGAATTGAATGGGACTCTAGATCTGTCTCTTTCTTTTGCCCTGAATTGAGTAACTGAGTGCTGTGAGAGAGAGTGAGAGAGACTGTTTATGGAATCATCATTGGTAACATAGGTATTTAGAAAGTAATTAAATTGGTAAACCAGAGACAGTCTACTCAGAGATCAGTGATAATTGAATATTTTTAAAAACAGCTTTACTGAGGTATATTTTACGTATTACAAAATTCATCCATTTCAAGTATACAAATTAATTATTTTTATTAACTTTACTGAGTGCCACATCTGTCACCATAACTCAATTTTAGAACATTTTAATCCTCTAAATAAGATCCCTCATGCTGATTAACATTTAATCCCCTTTCTCATGCCCAGGCAAACACTAATCTACCTTCTGTCTCCATTAGCTTGCTTTTTATAGATATTTTATATAAATGGAATCAAACAATATGTGGTCTCTTGTATCTGACTTCTTTTACCTAGCATGCTTTGATATTTACCTATGGTGTACCCTGTGTCAGAAGTTCAATCTTTTTTCATTGCTGAATAGTATTCCATTACATGTATATGCCACACTTGTTTATCCATTCACCAGATGATGAATATTTGGGTTGTTTGCACTTTTTGAATATTATGAATAATATTTCTATGAATATTTGTATACAGGTATTGTATATATGTACATATGTTTTTAATTAACTTGGGTATATAGCTAGGAGTAGAATTATTGGATCATAGCTTTAACCTTTAGTGGATCTTCCAGACTATTTTCAAAAGTAGCTGTAACATGGTACAATCCCACCAGCAATGTATGAGGCTTCTCATTTCTTCACATCTTTGCCAATATGTGGTGTTATCTTTGCTGATGATATCTTATATTTAGAAAAACCCAAATATTCTGCCATGAGACTACTGGAATTGATAAACAAATTCAGCAATGTCTCAGGTCACAAAAATCAATGCACAGAAATCAGTAGCATTTCTATATGCCAACAACAGTCAAACTGAGAACAAAACCAAAGACTCAATATCTTTCACAATAGCAACAAAGAAAATAAAATACCTAGGAATATATTTAACTAAGGAGGTGAAAGGCCTCTATAGGGAGAGCTACAAAACACTGAGGAAGGAAATAGCAGAGGAGGTGGAAAACCATACCATGCTCATGGGTCGGCAGAATCAACATTGTTAAAATGTCTGTACTACCCAAAGTAATCTACAGATTTAATGAAATCCCTATCAAAATACCAATCCCTATCAAAATACCTATATCTATTTTTCATAGATATAGAAAAAGTAATTCTATGCTCCATATGGAACCAGAGAAGATCCCGTATAGTAAAAGCAATCTTAAGCAAAAGAACAAATTGGGAGGCATCAATTTATGAGACTTCAAGCTATACTACAGGTTATAGTAATGAAAACATCTTGGTACTGGCACAAGAACAGGGACATTGACCAGTGGAACAGAACTGAGAACCCAGATATAAAACCATCCTCATATTGCCATCTAATCTTTGACAAAGCAGACAAAAACATACACTGGGATAAAGAATCCTTATTCAATAAATGGTGCTGGGAAAATTGGATAGCCACATGTAGAAGACTGAAATAGGACCTGCACTTTTCACCTCTCATAAAAATCAACTCATGGTGGATAACAGACTTAAACCTAGAGCATGAAACTATAAGAATTCTAGAAGAAAATGTTGGAAATACTCTTCTAGACATTGGCCTAGTCAAAGAATTTATGAAGAAGACCCCAAAGGCAATCACAGAAACAACAAAAATAAATAAATGGAACATGATCAAATTAAAAGGCTTCTGCACAGCCAAGGAAACTATCACAAGAACAAACAGACAACCCACAGAATGGGAGAAAATATTCACATGCTACACATCTAATAAAGGGTTGATAACTAGAATCTATATAGAACTCAGGAAAATCAGCAAGAAAAAAACAAACAACCCTATCGACAAGTAGGCAAAGGACGTGAACAGAAACTTTTCAAAAGAAGATAGAGTAATGGCCAACAGACATATGAAAGAATACTAAACATCTCTAATCATCAGGGAAATGCAAATAAAAAACCACAATGAGATATCACTTAACTTCAGTGAGAATGGCCTTTATCAAAAAGTCCCAAAACAATAAATGTTGGTGTGGATGCGGAGTGACAGAAATACTCATAAACTGCTGGTGGGACTACAAATTAGTACAACTCCTGTGGAAAGTAATTTGGAGATACCTCAAAGAGCTAAAAATAGAAATATCATTTGATCTAGCAATCCCACTCCTAGGCATCTATCCAAAGGAAAAAACGACATTCTATAATGAAGACATCTACATTTGAATGTTTATGGCAGCA
>CAUYSK010005665.1:0-13104 GCA_963575035.1 Avahi laniger | reverse complement strand
TGTTTTTTTTTTTTTTTTTTGAGACAGAGTCTCACTCTGTTGCCCCGAGTTGGGGTGCCGTGGGCATCAGCCTAGCTCACAGCAACCTCAAACTCCTGGGCTCAAGTGATCCTCCTGCCTCAGCCTCCCAAGTAGCTGGGACTACAGGCATGTGCCACCATGCCTGGCTAATTTTTTCTATATATATTTTTAGCTGTCCAGATCATTTCTTTCTATTTTTTTTTTTTTTTTTTAGTAGAGATGGGGGTCTCGCTCTTGCTCAGGCTGGTCTTGAACTCCTGAGCTCAAACAATCCGCCCGCCTCGGCCCATACATGTGTTTTTAGAGGTGAAAAAGCATGGCCAAGGGCTGGGTGTGAGTACACGGGGCAGCAGGATCCTCTCTTGCTGGTTTTGCTTGGGTGCATTTTATACTTTGAGATATTTTTGACTCACAAGCTTCCTTACTTGTTATTAAACAAGGCTTGTGTGTATGTGTGTATGTATATAAATGTATGTGTGTATATATGTGTCTGTATAATGTATGTATATGTATACACACACACACATCTACGTGTTTGCACTGCCAGTCAGAGCTTCTGAGTTGATGTAATTTATCCCAAAGCAAAGAAACCTGTTGTTTTACTAAACCAGCATGTATTCCTTAAATAAACATGTAATTTATGCTAGGATTTTTTTAATATTAAAATGGAAAACTTGAGGATTCTCTTTACTACTTTTAAAAAGTAGGGAGGACTTTGCAGTAAGCAGCATCAGATGCATCAGATGTGATAAAGCCAGAGCAATCATTAATCTCTTTCCCTACCATCAGGGCAGGGGGGTCTCTGCACCCAGAAAACAAGTCTCTTTCAGGCTGCAGATCAAAGGGAGAATGGAGGTCTGTTACATTTTACATTTTAGTGAGTGACGCATTCTTTCACTCCGACTCTCCCACCACTTTTTTCGTTTTCTATGAGGAGCTCCAAATTGGAATCATGAGCTAACAGTGCCTTGAATCTGCACATGCTATTCAGTGATAATGCTATTCAATAATCATTGTTTCTCATCAGCAAATCAGCAGGGAGACCAAGTCACTGAGCAGTGAGTATTGAGTGCTTATCTATATGTGGACCTGTATTAATTGCATCTCAGGCAGCTCCATTTGTGAATTCAAAGTGCTGTTCCTTAAGGAAATTATCATCAGGGCACACTAATGGCTGAGCTGTTTTGCTTAATTCACAGTGTCCTCATTTAGAGTTTCATACTCAAAGTTTGGCCTGGGAACAGCATCAACATCCCCACCTGGGACTTTATTAGAAATGCAGATTCTCAGGCCCCACTCCGGGCCTCCTGATCCCCAGGTATTTGGTCTGGACATTAGAGTACAAGAAGTGGTGATTTAGGGCACTTGCTCTGGACCCCAAGCTGCATTGTGAAACAATGAAAGAACTTTAAAAAATACCGATACCTGAGTCCCACCTACAGAAATTCTGATTTTCTTGGTCTGGGGTACAGTCTGGGCACCACAATGTTTGAAGCTTCTCATGTGATTCTAATTGCAGCAGAACTTGAGACCACTAAATTAGACAATATAGCAGCACATGATGGAGGAATCCATCGAACGATATTTCCCAAACTTTGCTTTCCACACCGTGTGGTGCCCCCCACTTGTCTTGGTGGCCCGTTACAGTTCCCTGTAGTGACTCTTCTCCCCACTCCTCCCACCACAACTCATGTCTGATCCCATCTGTCCTTTAGGACAGACTAACCTCCAACGTCTTCTTCCCCAGACATGGTTCTCCTTCCCTTCTCTGAACCCTTTATCACTTTAGCTTTAGCTTCCTTATAGAACTAGTTATTTTTTTTACTTAGTGGTCAGTTACTTACACATGTTGCTTATCCCTCCTTCCAAGCTGTGGGCTCCTAGAGGACAGAAGTCACATCCTCTTAGCTCCTTTGTACCTAGCAAGCCTGAGCAATGTGTGCATGGAACAGAGATGGGAACAGAAAGGACAGAAGGCAGAACAGCCCAGATGGGGTGTCTCTTTTCTAATTAGTCAGGTGAGAGGGACATACAAAGAATGACTGGGTAAAATTTAAGACCTAGAGGAAATAAAGGAAAGAGCTTTGTAAACCAGATGAGAGGATAGACACTGAGGACAAAGTTGAAAGAGGGATGGAGGTGAGAGAGCAGTAATTAGATCCAGTGAGCGCTAAGCTAAGCATGGTTTTCTGATAGGAGGAGAAGGCAGGATGCCCAGGGAGTAGAGAAAGGTGAGGAGATGAGATTTCTCAGAATGTTTTAGGGTCCAGACCTCCCAAGATGCTGGTGCAGGCTGGCCAGCTCTGCAAAGGAAATTGTCATTTTGGGTAGATGGTGGCTTCGGTGAATGTGGCTGAGTCTCACGCTACTTTCGTTGTTCCTCTCCTGCTGTAGTTGCTTTCTCAGTCTTCTCCCCTGGGTGAGCTTCAGGTGGGTCAGAGAGCAGCTGGGTGGGTCTGTGGGGCTCTGTGCTGAATGCAGGCCCTGGGAGTGATCCCCTTTCACACTTGAATGGGCCAGCATGCTCCGCAGGAGTGGATATGATAGACACACAATCAGGATGCTTCATCAGGTTCTCACCCATGTGTGGTTCATCTTTGAGTAGATCTCTACTCCCTACTGCGTGTCAGCATTGTGATTTATGCCCATTCCATATTCATGCTTGGGATTTATATCACATTTCCTCTAAGAACCTTGAAGCTCTTCACAGAGGGAGGCTTGATCCCCTGCAGGCAGCTGTGCAGGCTGCTGCAGCCGCAGGAACTGACACCAAAATGCAAGGGTGAAGGAAACTTCCAGAGGAGGCCGAGGAAGGTGTTGTGTTGGCAGGCAAGGGGGCAGCAGAGTATATGGCAGTGGACTCACTTAACTTTGTTCTAAGTGTGCCAAGGTCCCGGAGCCTGGGACCCCAGCTGTGATTAAAGAACAGTATATTTCATCACAACTGTCTGTCTGCAGGCTTTACTATTCTTAAAAAAATGTGATGGCCACTTCTAGGCCCATAGGAAGCAAGATGTAGAACTGGCTTGAAGGGAAATCACAGAAGACACGGTGCTTTCTGTGTCCTTTTCCAGCCAAGCTAAACATCTAAAAGAAATGTCTTCTAGGCCATAATGACCCATTGTGATATGTCAAAGACATTCTACAAGTAACAGAGAACATGAAAGTTGGCTTTTTGAATTTTGGAAACCAAAACAAAGCTATCTTAAATTTTCTACTTAGTATCAAATAGTAAAAAGGAATGCGTGCTTAAATCTCATTTCTACCACTTCTCGGGTTTCCCTCTTTATAAAATAAGAACGATGATGGCTGCTCAACTGGTGTGTGTATATGTGTGTAAAGATTTAAAAATATATAAAATGCACTAATATGGTGCTTGGCACAGAGTAGGTACTCAATATTTTTCCCTCTCTCCTATGTATTTTTATTCTTACAATAGTCTTCTTAATTCTTAGGACCAGTGAGCCCTCTTCCAATGACAGATAAGTGCCCTGAGAACCACAGGGTATAAGACAGCTAAGAAGAGAGAAGAAGCCTGGACAGAGAGAACTGGGGGCGTACAGTTGTTTGTGTGATGGCCCTTGCAAACAAAACTTTTGGGTGGTTGAATGTTCTAGCACAGAATTTCCCAACACACTCACACCCCTGACAATGAAACCTCTCCTCCTGGTTTCCTACCTTCTTACTACCGCTGCCCCATTACCTGACCAGCCTCTTCTTTCAGATTCAGGACAAAAAAATCAGATGCAATTATCCCTGTCTTCTAAGGACTGTCTCCCTCCACCTCTTTTAAAGGAGAGAGGATTAAGGCAGGTAGTCAGCAGTCTTCATGGATCTTTGTTCAAGATACCTGATATAGGAACTGGACAGGGGCTCACCGTCACCATAGCAAAGCTGAGTGGACTTCACCTGGCCCCTCATTTTCTTTTAACATGCCCATAAGTCATCCAACTGACTCCCTCATCATCTTTTTCTCCACAACCCTCTGATGAAACAGAAGGAACAAAGTCTGGAGACCAGTGGGAATAGTAGAGTAGACCAAGAGGGCCAGCTGGCATTGTAAGAGCTGAGCAGCCACTTCGTCTACAGCAGGGCTCCATAGGCTTTTTAGACCCCTTGGAGCAGAACAGCCCATACTGGGCTCTGAGGTAAAATGTGTAAGTGGAGCCACAGCTCAATCAGGACAAGCCTCTCCCCTTCATCTCTACACTACACACAGGTGAGGACTTGGGTGGCATATGGTGATTGTCCCCTGGATTGCCAGAGGAGAGATTTCATTTGTCCGTTAGATTTTGTACTGTTTCAAAAAAAAAAAAAAAACACCTTCAGGAGGAAAGGTTTTGCAATGTAGAGGAAAAAAATTGGAATCTGGAACATTCTGCATATAGATGGAACATTGTGGGCAGTCCCCTTACTTAGATGTGTCTTTCAGGTTCAGTAAATATGCCACCTTCCTTTCAGAGGCTTTCCTGAGTCCTTAAGTAAAAGAGAGCTGCTTCTCCCCTATGAACCTGATCTGCATCTCATGTAGGACACTTAGCACTTTCTGCCATGTGCTCTGCTTATGTAGGTGACTTCTCTCTCCTTCCTGAGGGCAGAAATCATGAGTCTGACTCAACTTTGCATTTCTCAAAAGACTTAGTAAAAATTTTTATGATAGCAAATGCTTAATATACATACATGGGGTGTGAGAAACAGTGACAAAAGAAGAGTCATTTCCTTGACACCTGTAGGAAACATGTGGTCCTATAGACCCTCTAAGACCCTCCTCATTCTACCACTCAAAGTCAGACGCACCACCTCATGCCACTAATCCTGATAAATCAGAATTATCATTTTGTACTCCTGTTTGGGGGCCCCCAGGAAATATGAACTACTTCACAGCATCTCCCTACCTCTTTGCAACCAACTCAAGTCTTACCCTAATCCTCCTTCTCGGTCTGGAGAAAGACCTGCCCCCCTGATAGCCAAACTTCTCAGAAGGGTTGAGCATGTTGCTTGTCTCAATTTTCTCATTTTCCATGGGCCATTCCACCCATTCTAATCTTGTTTTAGTACCCACACTCTTAATGATTCTAAATAAAATGACTCACTGGCAACATTCAACACTATTTATTATGCCCTTCTTGAAACACTTTTTTCCCTTCACTTCTGTGACACTCTGATAAATTTCTACTCATGTCTTTGTTGACTGATTCTTGGTCTCCTCTTTTGGCTCATTCTCCTCGACCTGCCCTTCAAATCTCAGAATTCCCCAGACCTCAATCATGGACCCTCTTTCACTGTATGTTTTCTCTGGAATTTTATGCACATCCAAGGTTGCGATAATACACACCACACAGTGTCTGCTCTCAAATCTGTCTCCTAAGGAAACTCTTCATTGAGATCTAAATCCTTATATCCAACAGTCTGTCTCATCAGCTCCGCAATCTCAACATTTCTAAAATTGAATTTGTGATGACTCCCATAAAATAAAGTCCCCCTTCAATGTTCCCCAGCTGGTAGAAGTACGCACGTGTACATTCTGTACTTCTTTCCATAGCGCTTAACCATAATATGAATAAAATAATAAATCATAAATGACCTATTAACTGACTTCTCCAATAGAATATAAGCTCTTTGAGAGTAGAAATTATGTCTATTGGTAATTATTTATTAAATGAATGAGAGTGTCAAAATTAATAAATTCATGAGGGAAGGAATGAGTGAATTTGGCTAGACCTTCCCAATCCCATCCAGCCCAGAACTAAGAATTTATGAGTTCTCCAGTGGTGTATTGCCTTTCAATGTATTCTGTAGGAAAAAAAAAATGTGGCACTGAAACTATCCATAAAATTTGAACAAATAAATAAGGAAAGATACCTATCCAGAGAAAAACATTTAGGCATAGAATTCAGAAATTCAGATGCAGATCATAACTTTCATATTGATTTCAGCACCTGTAGGTCCTGGGTTTTCCTACTGCTGAGGAAGCTGATGTAGTGGCCTGTTGTACATGCATTCATGGGCAAGGATGTGGCTCTTCTGACAGTTAACATGACTGGTACACACAGCTTTGTCTCCAAACTGACAACTTGCTTTGCTTATCCCTAATAATTCAAAAAAATGCTTTTTCTGGTGATCTATTTATAATTTTTGAAGACTATTTTTAAAAAAGAAGAGGGGGAGGAGGAGAAGAAGAAGGAGGAGGGGAAGGATTATTTTAAAATACTAAGATTAGATGGCATATTTAAAAACCACCCAAATGATTGAACCTTTGAGAACTTTTTGTTTTGAAACATTTTCACAATATTTTCACATATTCACAGTTTAGGTGTGGAGCTTTAATGGTATGAAAAAAGCTCATGAAATTTAAAATCAGTATGTGTATCATAAACACTCAATAAAGGGTGTGTTGAGCATTTCCCCAAATTCCCTCTTACCCAACACCTTCCATTCAGGTGACTTACATAGCTACCATCCTGGGAGACTCTACTCTTTGAGGGCAGGTCATGAATTTCTATCTTTGTATCCTCCATAGCACCAACACAGTTTTTCAAAGAATAGCACTCATTGGATATTTGTTAAAATCAATGTTATTAATGATTTTGCTTTTTATGAGGCAGTTTTTGCTTCTGCCCACCCCTGAAGCCCAAACTGTCCCTAACCTCAGACTGATCACTGGAGGACAGCTCACTCGGGTTTGCCATCTTCAGGGCCCTGCATGCACTGTGCTTCACCGGATTCCCTCTCCCCATCAGACTACATCTGTCCTATATCCCGAGCCATCTGAAATGCGTTCTTCAAGTGCAAATAGGATGAATATACCACTTTGTGAGAATATGGTGGCTGCTAATGGGTGGCTTCATTTTTTAGCCTCTCAGTCAATGTATTTATGACTAACTGGTTTTTATTAATAATAATGTAGCAATAATGACGATAGCTACCATTTATAAGCATGGCTGACATATAGTAGATGCAGAGTAATTATTGGCTTATTATAGTTAGCAGTGATAATGACCATTGTTACATTAGTAATAACACAATGACCATAATGAGCTCATACTAGCCTGGGCTTTTTTATTTTTATTGTTTTTTTGTATCATCTCAAGGAAGCAACTGGAATTGTAGTTAATTTAGGTCCAGGAGCTGATTTGGAATAATGAGTCATTTACATTCTTTTTTTAAAAAAGCAGACGGTGTGTGTGTTTGTGTGTTTTTGTGCATCCACACACATGGCGTGTTTCTCCTGATTTCAAAAGGAATTCAAAAGAATCATAGGGTCAGTGGTTAAGTGTCTAGGCTTTGGTCTCCAACTTTCAGGATTCAAGTCTAGGTCTGTGACCTTAGAAAAGTTACTTAACATCTCTGGGTCCTAATTTTCTCATTTTTTAAAAAAGATAGTTATAGTACCTAACTCATAGGATTATGATTAAATGACATAATAAATGTCTATTGTGTTCATATTAACACTCTCTAATGTACATTGTTTATTTTTATTATGGTTGTTATTTTAAAAGAACTGGAAAATGTAGAAAAGCAAAAACATCGTTTAATTCAATGATATAGCCACGATTAACATGAACATTGGACTGTGTTTCTAGTTTTTTCTATTCATATATATGCCTAAGTATATTCACTTTTTACAAAATTAGAAATTGTGATTATTTTGTTTTAATAATTCATTTTTCTGTGCCCAGTATAATTTATTTTGTGTATCACTTTACAATTTGTTTTATCAATTTACTTCTTTGTGCCCAATATATATTCTTTTTTTTTTTTTTTTAAGACAGAGACTCACTCTGTTGCCATGGATAGAGTGAGTGCCGTGTCATCAGCCTAGCTCACAGCAACCTCAAACTCCTGGGCTCAAGCGATCCTACTGCCTCAGCCTCCAGAGTAGCTGGGACTACAGGCATGTGCCATCATGCCCAGCTAATTTTTTCTATATATTTTTAGTTGTCTGATTAATTTCTTTCTATTTTTTTTAGTAGAGATGGGGTCTCGCTCTTGCTCAGACGGGTCTCCAACTCCTGAGCTCAAACAATCTGCCCACCTCGGCCTCCCAGAGTGCTGGGATTACAGGTGTGAGCCACCGCACCCGACCACCCAATATATATTCTTACATATAGTTTTAATGGTTGCATTTTAGTCCCTTATATGTATGTTCTATTATTTATTCATTGGACATGTAGTTTGCTTTGAATTTTTACTACTATAAAAGTGACCTGAAGTAACCTAAATAAACACCTTTTGGTACATATTTGATTAATTTCTTGGTATAAATTTATAGGAAACCATTTAATAAGCTATACAATATTTTTAAAAAATAATACTTTTGAAATAAACTGCCAATTGGCTTCCATAAGGACTTTAATTTCATTTCCAGCAATAGCACATGAAGTTTCTAGTTTCCACATAACCCTGCCAAGTCTGGGTGGTATATATACATATTTTTTTTATATTATCCTATTTAATGGCTTCTACACAAAATTGAACAAGTCATTTTAATTCTGAGCCTCAGAGCCTATAAAATTAACTAATGGGTATAGAATTCAGAAATATCATCACAGATCACAAAGTTTATATTGATTCCAGACCCCACTGATGTTCAATGTTGGAAGTGTAGTTCAAATGAGAAAGGGCCATATTGAAGTTGGGCTAACACCGGAAAAGGCTGGGGGATGAATATCGGGGAGCATTTCTCTGGTAATGCCACGACTGTCCATAATGCCCTAGTATTGATCAGACTTGCAGATTCCAATTCAGAGAGTGATGTGGATAACAGATATAATTTACATTTCTGATTAGTTTTGATTGCTATCTATCCTGCTAAACTGCATACTCCATGAGAATAGGGATCTTCTTTCACTGATATATCTTAAGCACTTAGCACAGAGCCTGACACATAGTAGGGGTTCAATAATAAATATCTATTGAATGAATAAATAATCTGAATGATGCTACTCTATACCTGTCAAGTGACTATATATCTGGTAACTGGCAGTGTGTCCTCCCGTGGGTTGGTGTGGATGAGCTGCCATGAATCAAGTCTCTTGCATTTGCCTCTTCCTACCTCCCTCTGCTGTGTCCCACTGGCATAGACTTTCTCATGTTTAATACCTTCAGCCTGGTTAAGATACTAGAATCCACACTCTGAAAGCAATGTTGAGCCTCTGTGCTCTAACCTATTGTGGATTGGCTTAACAGTTCTACTCAGAGGGTGGTGTTCCTTCCCAGTTTTTAGGGATATTGCATTGCTGCCCCTTTGAACTACCTAGAACAATTACCTCATGGGGTCATTGAGAGTATATTATATGCGATATCACACAAAATATAGAACTGATGATCTGGGCAATAATAGTATGCTGGTTAAGCTCAGGCTCTGGAGCCAGACCATCTCAATTCAAATCTGGGCTTTACAATTTACTAGCTGTGTCACCTTAAGCAAATTATTTAATCACAATGTGTTTCTCATCCAAAAATACAAATAGCAGTACTTACCTTATAAGATAGGGTATAGATTAAATGAGTTAAAATGTGTGAAGAAGTAAAAGTTGTAAGTAAATGCTACCTACTATTTTGATCATTATTATTAGCTTCAATGAACTCACTGAGAAGTTACTATGTGATGCACACCAAATATATATTATTCCAGTTAATTCTTAAAACAACTCTATGGGCTACTATTATCATCTCTACTTCATTAATAAAAATATCGAGGTTCAGAAAGTTTTAGTAATACCCTAAAATCGTATAGCTAGTAAGTGGCAGAGCCTGAATTTAAATGCAGGTATGTCTGAAATATTCTTTCATGGAAATTTTTCTTAATAGAATTTGAAATGTCTGCATTCTTGTTGACATTATAATTTCTAATATCTGATTTTTAGGCTTTTTAACCATGCTGGAGACCTCAGAACATTTTTCAAAAAATTAACTTTAAATGCATTTAAATATTCATATTTAAACATCCATTGGTTCAATGATCTATAGTTTCGAAAGACTCTTACAGTTCTTAAATTATACTGTGGTCCAGTTTACTAGTCTCTGTATTTTCTCTTCTAGGATTTAGAAAAATCAGTCAATTAAATAATACAAATTAAAAATTAAAACCTGCAGAATGGCAAATGATATCCAAAATAGACAATTTGCATTCCATGGTGTAGGGATAGTAAGGTTATAAAACCTTTCCTTGATCCAGTTTCATTCTTCTGCATGTAGCTATCCAGTTTTCAAAACTGGGGATATTTTTGTTGAAGAAAGAGAGACCAGGTATCAGGGAACAATTGATGATTTCTACCATAAGGTCCCCATAACTCTAATTCTGCATTGTATTGTTTTTAATGTAAGAACTGCCATTTATGGAAACCTCATTGCCTGTGGAAACTTACTCAGCTACATTCGGAAGAAATAAAAATCAACAAAATAGAAAATTAAAGTTTTTATCTCCATATGCATCTGTTTCCTAGCCTGTCTCACAATAGCCAGAATTATCTTCTCAAACAACTGCCAGCTCATGATAAAATAGTCATCACAAGATTTTAAAATATGGGCAGTAAACGTCAATTTAGATAATGTGGCTTTATGAATTTCTTGTCAAAGTGATCATCACATTCTTCACCCTTAATTCTCATTGAGGTTGTCATGAAGTGGGGAACATGATTGTAATCTGAACTGTGGGCACTAGTTTACTGTGCACATCTTCAATAATGGATTATTCATTTGTACGTGGGCTTGAATTCTTTCACTGTTTCCAGATAACAGAAATGTCTTTCATCTTTTGCATCTTTTGGGACATGTTCCCAAGACAATAAAATCTTCACTTTCATGTCTCTCCGAGAAGATGAGATGTATTTATAATAGTTATCACAATTCTCTGTCCTAGTGAATAGGCTTCCTACCATCTCATTATGTGTCATGCATCAAACATGCAGACAGGTGATCCAGGGCCGTAGAACAAAGGCATCATGCTGGTTTCATCCCCCTTCCTGTAAGCTAGAGGCCAACGGCTGTGACATATAAATGTGGACATTCAAATTTCAGTTTGGGTCCAAAAGTATAATCCACACACCCAAGGACAAAGAGAGACCATCTGCAGGTTTTGTTTGTATACATCCTGCCTTTACCTTTGTCCACAGAGATAATCTATGCAAACTTGGTCGTCTCCACACACAAGTAAACCTTCAGCTGGGCTCTAACAAAACGTCTCTGAGTTATTGTCTGACTTTCTCACAACGTTCCTATGGTAATAGCATGAAAACCATTTCAAAGCAGAATCGATTCCCCCAACAGTGAAACGCTTGCATCCTTCACTTCTACAACTGTCGCAAATAGTCCTCGAAGTGCACATCATGGCTCAACTGAATCTTCTGGTAGAAATCCCACATAGTAAGAGAAGGCGGAGCCTGACGCTTTAATTAATCCCATTTCACCAAAGTTGACAGGCAAGGGGGCTGCAGGAACCACCAAGTGGTGGGTTTTGTTTGGGTCACACGACTGTCACCTGCATGAACCACTCCCATATTTTTTAATCACTGTGACAGTTAAGCTGAACAATATTAGTCCATCAATATCAGAACCCTGCAACACTGGGCAACCAAAGGCCCACATGATCACATGGCGGTATAAACTGAAACCATCCACTGGGAAATATTGAGGACTGATGGCATTTCCACTCATCCCACAGGTGCCGAATGCCTGCAGTGTGGCCCACAGGCCTTGCTACTGCATCCTGTTCTATCCAGATTTACAATCCAGACTAGCTTTAAAAGTCCCTAACCCTAAAGTACCTCATTGATCTCTCCCATATCCTCTCCTCTAAGGGAACACAAAGTTCTCACCAAAATTTTCAGGTGGCTTCACCTTCCTGGACTGTAACAGGGATACTTGAGGCACAACCTCTGCTTCTGTGGGGTGATAACAGGCTTCAACATCCAAGGGACAAGCCCTGGAAAGTACTGGGCTCCCGAAAACCTTCCTGGGGTTAGCCACACCTTGGGATTTGACCTGTGGGACAGACAGGCACTGTGTTCCAACTGTAGGTGTAAGACAATAGCCCTCGGCCCACCAGCACCTGGGCTGTCTGACCACAAGACCACATCAGCATTTGTAGCACCCTGCTGCTGTTTCTTATCAGAGCTCTTGGCTCATCGTGCTTGTGGGTTTTGTTTTTAACTATTCTGAACTGGATGAAATTTTTTAATAGTCATAATTATTTATGTTTAAAGTAGCTTTACAGTTTTGCAGGATGCTTTTTATTTTAACTGAGAGGCAGTCATGCCCCAGAGACTTTGGGGAGGAAAAAAAAAAGATGACCAGACTTTCAGATACATAACGAAAAAGTCACTTTATTTTCTGGCTAAGATTTTCAGATAATTTAAAGGAAAACTTTTAATTTTGTGGGTTCATTACGTTGGAAACTAAGGTGGAAAAGCTTATTAGTTGGGCAGGTTGTTTTGTTTTGTTTTGTTTTTTTGTTTTTGCACTGATTTCCAACTCTTAGGAGGAAGCCTAAGTTTTTAAAACTATTTTTCATTTTGCTAGAAATTTCAAAATCGGCGAAAAGATTTTTATGTGGTAGACTTGTTACACTGCAATCTGAGGCCAAAGTAGACAGTCCAAGGCATGTAGGCTGTGCTGTCCCCCAGGTGGTCCAGGAACTCAGTTCTTTCTTTTTGCTCCACCCATCCCTATGGTGTTGTACTCTTTCAAGTGATCAAAGAGGCCCATCACTTTATTTCAAACATTTCAGCCCAAAGAATGGGAACGGAGAGGGCATGGACAGTTTTTTTCTGAAGGACTCGACTGGAAGTTGAACACATTATTTCTGTGAACATCCCACTGGCCAGAACGTAGTCATGTGGCCACCTCCAGATGCAAAGGATGGTAGAAAATATTGCATCTAGCTGGGAAGTAATGTGCTCGGCTAAAATTTAGAAAGTTTTATTAGTAAAAAGAGGAAATTGGCTGGGCGCGGTGGCTCACGCCTGTAATCCTAGCTCTCTGGGAGGCCGAGGCGGGCGGATTGTTTGAGCTCAGGAGTTCGAGACCAGCCTGAGCAAGAGCGAGACCCCGTCTCTACCAAAAATAGAAAGAAATTAATTG
>CAUYSK010005660.1:0-21732 GCA_963575035.1 Avahi laniger | reverse complement strand
CCCGTTCTTCTGCTCTTATGGTGCCTCACTTTGGATAATGGGCTTAAATTTAATCCAGGAGAGTATAAGAGGTTCTAGATCACTGTCGTTTCTTATGATTGAGTAATATTCCATTGTAAACATATACCAAATTTTAATAATTTACTCATGAATTGACAGGCACTTGGGTTGTTTCCACATCCTTGCAATAGTGAATTGTGCTGCCATAAACATTCCAGTGCAGATGTCTTTATCATAGAATGTTTTGTGCTCTTTTGAGTAGATGCCTAATAGGGCTATTGCTGGATTGAATGGTATTTCTATTTTTAGCTCTCTGAGGTAACTCCAAATTCTTTTCCACAGAGATTGCACTAATTTTCAGTCCCACCAGCAGTGTAAGAGTGATGAGTTTTAATGAGAAATTTAGCATCAACCAAAGGAGAAAATGGAACGAATGCCTAATTCTCCAAGGCTTTCAATTTTTCTCTGTTTTTATATCCCTTCCTCTCCATTCTCTTACTTTCACCATTGGGTTATCACCAAATTCAGAAGATGGCCGTGGATGTGCTATATTATTACAAAAGCATTTTGTTCAATAGCCATAAATTTATTAGTAGAAAAAATCATTGCCCATGACAGTTATTATCCCTCTTCGTTTCAAAATGATCTTCTTGACAACCTCATCCTAATGCATGCGCATATCACTCTTGCGGTGGAAATCTTGCATAGCCCATAGGGACTCTTTTAGGTTACCACAGACAGTGCTCTTTTGCTTTAAAACTCTGACCATTCCAAAGTTCATCCAAAAACCTCCTAGCGAGCAATGACAACTCAAACTGAAATAATTCAACTACCAAAACATTTTTACTGTTCCTATTTCCAGCATATTATTCTTTAACTAGAAAAATTCCTGGTAGATATTTACTTATTTATGTCATTCTCATTTTCGATTTAGAGCATTTATACAAGTAGAGCAGCTGTAGGATCTATATTATATCAATAATTGATAATGCTGTATGTACACTGTGCAAAATTTCTGTCTGCAGATAGAAGCACCTGGGGAAAAGAAGCTCTAGATCAAAGCAGGCTCATTCAGATCTCTAACAAAATTAACAAATAAAAGGCAGATAAAAATTTAAGAAAAAAGTCACCACTTCACTGAAAGGCTTGGAGTTCTACAAACATTTTCTCTCTTTCCCTTTCTTTCTCTCTCTCTCTCTCTCTCACACACACACACACACACACACGCACACACATACTAAGCAGATCTACCACTCAGAAGAATACAGTAGTGGCAGGTTCAACTTACAAAAAAGATAAAAACTCAGGCTTCAGGGTAGGAAATTGCCATATATCCTATTAAGATTTTTTTTTCTTTCTGCATTTTTGTTGCTCTGCTCTGATAGAAACAGTGAGAATTACTGCCAAAGAGTGAAACTTGCTGAGTTTTTATAGTCTTCTCAATATGTTGCCTGTTGTTTTAGTATCTCTAGATTTGTGTCTATCTACATGAATCTGAAAGTAGGGAAAAATAAAGCTTAATAAACCCTATGTATTAGGGTAGAGCAAACAGTTCAGGTTCAGTTTTAAATATGTGTTACATTAAATCTTTATCAACCTGTATGATAAAAATGCAAATGCTTAAAAACTTTAGACACTCTTGAAAAAAACTACTTTGTGATCCTTTTGTTCCATATATTTTGGACAACAAAATGATAACTGAGTATAGAAAAGTTATACTTTTTTCTCTTCATACAAGTTTTGAATAAATTCTAATTAAAGAATTACTATATTCTATTTATGCAGTATTTCTTTTTTTTCTTTTGTTAATGATTGGACAAAAATTTTATTCCAATTCATAACTTTCTAAGTCAGATCTTAGTATAAAACTGCATTTAAAACAGTGAGTTTATTATCCACGAATGTGGGATACCTATATGTCGCAGAACCGGGAAAGAAAGTGTAAAAGAGACACTATGAGAAAAATACACACATTTGTTTAAGGTACTGGACACGCCTTTCCAAATATTTGGTTAGATTTTTCAGTGTACAGACTGAAAATTATTATATTATTGCAGCACTTAGCTTTGTCCGGAATCCCAAAGATGATGACAGTAAATATTTGAAATTAAGATGAATTTTCACATTAAAGAACAATTTATTTTGTGGTGATTGGTAAAGTCCTTAACGGCACAAGACACTAAGAGTCTCTATATTACTCCAAAACCAATAGAATGTAATAAAGTACATTGTTGTTCTCAGTTTTCTTTATTTTAGCACAGAACAGAGATTTTCTAGAAAATAGAGGAAACTTTTCCATTACCCATCCACATTCTCTCCCAGAGCAAACCCTGGGAGACATCAAAGCAAATGTTATATTCACTCCTAGTTACAGCCAGCTGAGGCTTGACAGGCATAATCTCCTTGAAGTGATTCTCTCTGCTAACCCTTTATGCTTATCATTGTCAAGCAGTTATTATCATTGACATCTGGCAGAATTTCAGAGCTTACCATGTTGTCTAACACCTGTCAAGATTTATGCATAAAGCTCAGATATTTATTAGGAACTGCTCAAATTAATTACTATTTCATTAGTGATTTTATAGTGGTCTTATATCCCACTCAATTTTAACAGCCACATGTCTTAAGACAAAATATTTTTCCATAAAATTTTTTAAAATTACTCTATATTCAACCATTGTTGAATGTTAACATATTTATAGTTTCTCATCATGTAACCAGTTCAGATTTCTATACTTCGTATATGTACTTTATTTTCGCTATCGAAAATAATCCATAGTGGAAAAAAGTCATTAGGAAAAAACTCAGATATTATAAAATTTAATTCACGTATGTTTATATCTAAATCTTTTCTTACTAAATGCTCTTTGGTATAAAATGTATTATTGAGAAAGTAAAGAATGTGGCTAAAATAAAATTTATTATCTACCATTTGCTTTTATTTTTATTAAAAGGGCTCTTTTATGAATTGCCACATTCGTAACAGCCAATTTCTGCGTAAGTGACTTAAATTCACAAACTTTTGGAGGACCATTTGTTTTTAACATTTTATCTACATTGTAAATATTAGTTTTATGTTAACACACTTTGTCCACTGAAACAGAATTCATGCTCCATGTTATTTCCTTCTTTATACAAAAAAATTCAATATATACATAGTAAAAGTGTTTAGGCTTGATGAAAATATATATCTGCCTTAACTTTAATAACACAAAGTATGATTCCAAAATTTTGACAATGTCGGATTTTGCCCTTATGGAAAGACAAAAGTATTTTTGGATGCTGCTGCTAACTACAGTGATTATTATATCTCAAACAATCAGAAAAGTTTTCACTTAGTTAACTTTAATTTCCATAATTTAAATGGTTCCTTCCCTCCAATTTATTAATTCATAAGAATGCAGAGACCAAAGACAGCTTCAAATGAACTTACTTGAACTTGAAGAATTGGTTATATTCAGGTATTGTACTGCAAAAAATAAAAGAGCCATAACAAGTAGAAGAAATGCAAAGATCCCTTTTATGGCCTCATTCTTCATAGACTCTCCTGCAGATAGTTTTTTTAAGTTTTCCTTTCACTGAATTCTGGTAGATCAATGTAATGATCAATAAAAATTTCCTGAATTAGTGTTTTAAGAAACAATGGCTCACTACAGAAGGGGGTTTTGATAGTCGCTTGCAAACCTTGGAACATTACATTGATGATCCTTTATATATTTAGTTTCCTGTATACTAAATTTAAACATTTATGAGGCTGTGGTAAAATCACATAATAAAAATGAAACACAAACATGGCATTACTTTTCAAAGTTCCCTAGGTTTTTTTAACTAGTCTTCTAAATAGAATTCATAAATGCTCTATTGAAACGATAACTTGAATAACAACAATGTTTAATCCAAACTCAGGTATATCATTCAAGCAAAAGAAAGCATTTAGAGAAAAGAAAAAGTGGTACTTCATTGTTTTTATTCATAGGAAAACAAAAATACGCGTGGCTGTACTTGATAGGTAAATTCACATTAGCTGGACTTTAATATACACATATCTCTATAAAAGGTGGAAACAAATATGTGAAATTTTGCAAGCTTTTCTTTCATGTTTCCAGCTATTTAATAGCATAGTCACATTAAATATCTCTCTATATATTTCTATCTCTCTTTCATAATTCAATAGCCTTTTATTTATATACACATATCTGTATATGTACATATATGTGTATATATAAAATAAAATAACCAACTGTTAAATCACTATATATGTTTGTGTATATAGTATTTTTTCACATACATAGCATATGTTTTATACGTATATGAAAATTTAATGGTTATTCAATTAAAATACTGAAAGCTTGAAAGAAAAATATGCAAATAGCATATAGTTAATTTAAGGACATGACAACAGTGCTATCTGGCATTTTTCTACAAATTATATCTTCAAATTTACATCTACTTTCTGAAGTTACTATTAATAACCATATTTTATGCTATCAAAACTGAATATAAGAACATTTACATGACTTGATGTAATTTTTTAAGTAATACATTTTCTTTCATTTTACAAGTATGCTTCTCCATATCTTCATTTTTTTGAGAATTAGCATGTTATCAAGTGTCCCTGAAAAAGTGGGCAGTAAATTGCTTTTCTTCACAATCAATCAGGATTACATAACATCTCTTTGAATGTGACAGAAAAAAAGTATGAAACGTCTCTGCTAAATTTAAACTTAATGTTTTCAATATAATAAGAATAATTCCAATTTCAATAGAATCATTTTAGAAAGAAGATTCCGTTATTTTGTATAAAAATACTGGAAAAAATGGCATTGTGAAAGTGACCGTTTCCGAAAAGCAAAAACAAGTATTTGATACACTTATGTTTTAAATACTATAATATTTTAAGTAATAATAAGGCTTCCTTCATTATAATAAAACATATATTACGTTTTTAAAAATAAGAATCACCTTTGGAAAACACAAAATTCCATTTTATAGGTTTTTTCCACTGGCTCACAGAAACTGCTACCATAGCTACTAGAATGAGGCTATAATTCATATATACATTCAATGCATAAAAATAAAAAGGTTATTGGGCATTTGAAATTAAAGTAAAAAGTATAAGAATCAATATTATTTTCTTTTCAAATAATCCAGCTCAGCTGGAGTTTCAAAATACTGGGATATGTGCATATAAACTGTTACTATGCATTACATTATTCTCAGAAGTCTTAAAATTTCAATCGTATGTCACATTCATGAAGAGAAATTGTTTCAAGAAGTGGCAGAGCAGGTTCACTATGCACTGGTTACTATGTCAGTTTTTATCATTTGCGTAGGTCCAGGGAGACACAACACTCACATACACAAGTTACATGAAGCATATTTATTACATAAAAATAGACAACAATGGACAACAGAATCCTGGGATTCATTGTGAGCCAGTTTCTTATGGCTCAGAAAAGCTGCCCAGGACAAATGGAATCTTGTGCTCATTTTCTCCCAATTAAACCACAGCTGAGGGACTCGAAAATGCAGCCGTCCCTGTCCCTGGGTTTTGTGCCCCAGGGGTGACATGACAGTCTGAGATAAAGCATTGAAAAATAAAGAATCCCGTTTCTAGGTGAGACTAGAACAGATCCAGTTCCAGCCAGTTCCCCCTAATCTCAAAATGTTGCATTCCCAGCACATTATATAGTTGTCTTTGAAAACCACAAGTAAAAGGAGAGAAATATTGATTCAGTCCAAGGCTACCCAAAGATATCCTGTGGGAATTTACATTTTCATAGTCACTCAATGAACATTTATTGAATGCTAGTATGAGCTTGCCACTGTACTAGATTGTACTAGACCAAATTTGCAAAGTCCCTGCCTTTGTGTCTAATAGTAGGCTAACGGGGCAAATAGAATAAAACCACCAGACAGTAAAGAAACATACTCTTAAAAAATGTGACTGAATCAAGTTACAAAATCAAGTTATAATGAGAAAAATAGCAAGAATAATTAAGCTGTAGATTACATTTTGTCACTGCTTATGTGTAACCATTGTTAATTTTTCTAACTTCTAAGAGCTTTAAATTATCTATGAAATGAAAAACTGATTTAATTTCCCCAGAGTTTCTCATAACCACTAAAGTATTATGACTGTTAAAAATAATTATTGTTATGCATTAATTTTTGTTCAGTTACATAATAATCTCTGTAGAGGAATTGATCATCATGTTTTATAGTATAAGTTTAGTGATCATCAAATAATAATAAATTCACAATATTTCTCAAACACCAATTATATAAAAATCTATAAATGTCAGCATATATTTTTATATATTTATATTTATATAGATTGATGAATACTGTATATTGATAAATAAACATAAATATCTATTGTGAATAAACTAGTATTATTTAATAACATATACAAACATAATTGTTTTTATATTTTTGCATAAAATATGCATATTTTATGTATATACACCCACATACAGACAATTGCATTTAGAGTGGTGATAGAAATAACGTTTTCCTGCTCTCACAGAGTTTAGTGTAGTGGAAGAAAAATCAGTAATAAATTAGAAAACACATGCATACATGCATAGTTAAAATTTAAGAAAACTGAAATGGACATAGTCAATAGAATCCTGAGTTTCTAAATTTAATTTGCAAATGGTGCCTCTAGTTCAGTATGAATAGCTCTTTGTAGGAATAAGGTATTTGGGACACTCTGTTACACTGGAAATGATGGTGAGCTAACCAAATCAATATGTCAAAGAGATAATTGGATACATGTGTCTGGAGCAGCCCCTTAAGGAAGGTACCTGTATAAATTTATGTTGTCACCATAGTATCTGGCATTCAAACCATGTAAGTTGATATTCTGTAAGAAAATAGTGCAGAGAGATAAAAAGGAAGAGAGGTCAGAAACGAAAGGCAGATGGGGATGTGAGGTGAAGGTAGAGGAGTGGCTAGAGAATCAGAATATAAAGCACAGATAACTGTGTAACAGAACCAGAGAGGAGAAGCTTTATGAGAAAAGAGTAGTCTATCCTGTTACAGGTGGCTGAGACACTGAGTAGAAATTATTCATTTGAAAAATACTGATTGCACTCCTACTATGTGCCAGCCACAATTCTAAGTGCCTAGGATATATCACTAAAAGAAAAAAACATTGTTTTTTGTGGCTGAGTAGTATTTCATGGTATACATATATCGCATTTTATTAAGCCACAAATGGAAATGCAAGCACCAAATGTACTCACCATCACATTGGCATTAAGTGATCAACACTTACGTGCACATTCTTCTGGTGTCAGGCAGGTGGGGGCAGGAGGGGATGGGTATATTCACACCCAATTGGTGCAATGCGCATCATCTGGGGGATGGACACGCTTGAAGCTCTGACTCAGGCAGGGCAAAGGCAATATATGTAACCTCAACATTTGTACCCCTGTAATATGTTGAAACAACAAAAAACAAAGATTCTTCCCTGGTGGAATTTTCCTTCTCTTTTTTAGCTGCAGGAAAAATATAATATATAATAAAAATATTAATTATATATACCATGAAGTATTTTGGAATGTGCTAAATATTATGAAAAATAAATATGAAAAATAAAATAGAGCATGTAAGGTATTTTGCAAGTACAGCAACCCAATAGACTGTAGCAAGGAATGAGATCAGAGAAATAATGGTAGTTGGCTTTCACTTTGAGAACAGATTAGTGAAATGATATGAGATGTATTTTGAGAGAATAATTCTTATAACTTTTTAGAAAATATGTTGTAGGAGGACAAGTATGGAAGCCCCACTTCAAAACAGAGGCTATCACTATAATTCACAATAGAAATGATGGCTTAGATCAAAGTGCATAGGGATGGTAAAATGCATTAACAGTTGGCTTATAGATAGATTTTGAGGAAAGTTCCAATAGGATTTCCACATGCATTGAATAAGAGCTAAGGGAAAAAGGAAGAATTTAAGGATAGTACTTAACTCAGGCTTTGGCCTGAGCAACGGGAATGGTGGGCTGCCATCACTTGAGGTATGGAAGACTGAGGCTGGACCAGAAGAGGTTCAGGAGTTCAGTTGTGGCTCTGTGAAGACATTGGTGAGATATTCAATTAGAGAGATATTGTGGAGAAAGAACTGTGAGTGTAGGGGACTAAAGAAAAGAAAAAAAAAACACATGTGAGCTGGAGATATCAATGTGGATGTTTTAAAGCATATAGATAGTATTTAAAGACATATGACTGGATGTGATTATCTAGAGAATCATTGTAGATAGAAAAGATATCATGGGTATTGCAATATAAGATGTAAGAGAAAGTACCATCAAGAGCCACTGCTTGACTTGGCTACATGTGAGGTGGTGCTCATTAACATGTCAGAGAGAGGTCCTCAGCCACAAGTACTAGAAGGCCAACAGGAAAAGCAATGCTAAATAACAGTGTACATTACCTTGTTCATTTCTCTCAATGAATCATGTAATTTTCTCTATTTCAATGTATGGAAGTTTGTCCAAGGACACAAATTGATTAAATGACTGCTAGGCATTTCCAAGTTTTAAATACTAAGAAAAATTATAGCTTATACTGCTCTTGGATTGGTCTTTTCTTTAAAAAAAAAGAGAAAAAAGATTATCACAAAATTATGCACTATTGGGAAGTCAAATGCATTTGTTCATTGAATAAATACATGTATTCGTTCATTGCATAAAACCACTCAGTTCATTTTTGTTTGGGAATTTAAAAGGATAGCCTATAAACATCTGAGTCAAATCTAAGAACTTCTAATCAGCATTCAGGTCTCATTAAGCATTAATACTATCACTCCTGTACCATTATTTTACTATGTTGTCATTAGAATATTTTTGCTTAATAGTAGCTTCGCATTTCTATCTTCACTTTTTATACATTCTCTTGTTCTCTAGAACCTATTCCATTCTTGACATTAAGCAATTTCAAATACTCTGCAAAGTCTCAATTATATTAATCACTGTTTATTTCTATTCTTTCAGCTGTTTTATATACATTTTTTAGTGCATTAAGATAAATTCTAGAACAGGCTAGGGAAACAAACAAATAAGCAAAACTAGACAACAGCTTGTAAATGAGTGAGACCTACAGTGAAAGGTAAGATAATTAGCTTCTCACACTAAATAAGAAATTTATAGATAATAAGAAAGGATTCAAATAAAGTTCTGCTAGAAAATGAGTAAATAGAAGGTTAAGAACTTGTCAATTGTGATAAACTTCTCCAGAATAAATCTCTGATCAGAGTATTTTTACAAATCCAATGCTAAATTTTATTTTACAGTAATGATTATATTCATCATCCAACATAAGCAGTATTTTGAATAACATTTGTATGTTATTATAAATGAATATGTGACCGATTTTTGGCACTAATAATTTATAATCTAAATAATTAAGGTGTCATTTGTAAGCATTTCTTGCACTGCAAGAAAAATAGTAGATGGAAAATGTTAGTGCCTTTCCTCCCTTGGTAATAGCATGTATAAGATGTTGTGTGATTTTGCATTTCTGAGGTGAGCATATTGGCGTTTTTCATTCTTATTCATTAAAATGAATAAAGATAAATAAGAACTTGTTCTGTACTAGCTGTCTATTCAAGTGAACTATTGTGAGGAAGCATTGGCTATCTTTGCCTGCTTAGAAAGACTTTAATTCAGCCTGTGAATAATCAGGCTTCCAAATAAACCAGGTCACTTTTCTTTCCTCTCCAAAGACAATGGAACCAGAAAATCCTTTCAAGGTACTATCTGGGCGGGGACGGTTTTTTGGGGGGTCTGGCCAACAGTAATGATCTCATGGCCCACATGTTGGCACCATGAAGACAATTTGGAAGCATTGAATTTTAGAATACTGATAAGGATTGTAGACTGCTAGATGAGAGGACTTAATAAATTACAAATTTCCAGTCTTTTTAGGTCTCTGTTTTCTCCCAAGATTTTCACCAATATCTCCTGAAATCTTACTGCCAGCTAATCATACCTTGTCCCTTATCTAAAATAATTTTAGATAAGGGATATGGCATCTCTCTTCTTGCAAGCACTATTTAACTAGATGAACAATTATTTATCAACTTTAAGCTTTATTGTTTTATATTAATTACTTCAATGTCCACATCGACAATCATATCACAATCATGTTCTGAAAGTTCGATCTCTACAATAACTAGAAATTCTTTATTTACACTTCTGTTTTGTCATTCACTAATTGTTAGAACATACACGACCTCAATATTGCCCAGAAATGCACCTCTAAATTTTTATAATTCAAATACTAGGCTTTGAAGGTAATCTCTCTACATTTATCACCCTCATCTTCTTAGACCAAACTAACTGATATTTGGTAATCATGATGATCTGTTTTAGAAATGCACCAATGTCTTCTCTATCATATCTTTCATGAAATATATATTTCTTTCCCAACCTGGCTTATAGTGTATAATTTTGAAAGAAAAAAGAGATCACTACATAAAAGTAATTAATTTAATGATATTCTCTGGATTGTAATTGCATTATCAATATAAAATAGAAGTTAAAACAAAATTTGTATAAAGAAAGGGCAAGAGAATATTTAAAAGTTGTTGGGTGAGATAGAATTGGTAATGAGAAGAGTGTAGGATAAGAAATTAGAAGTTTTTATGGCTACCGAAAAAAGGTAACACCAAGATTAAAATTTGTTTCAGAAGCCATAGCATGTAAGTCAACACTGCAGGACATGTTATCAACTATAGGGTAAAAAATAAAATTGCAAAGTTCTACAGATATATTAGGTATAAAAACTCTTCAGATAGGCAATCATATAAGCCTGAAATATTCCCATTTTGTAATCTAATTTTTTTTTAGGTCTTGACCAATTAGCAGATTTTTTACTATAATTATTTTCTACTGTAAAAAGGGCATATTCTTGATTGTTTTATTAAGTTCAGACTCATTCAGCACTATAATATTTACTGAGTTTATCTGATCCAAAGTTATTGCTAACCAACCATAGCATAATTTTTCACCAATAAAAATAGAAAATTAATACATATTTAATAGAAGACATAATTATCATGCCTATCATTAAATAATTATAATACAAAATTTCACCATTCAAAGATAATCACTGTCAAAATTATTTTCATATTTCTTTTTCCAAGCCAAATTAGCATTCAGCAAACAGAACTTTACATTCAAGATTAGGCAAACATTAGTAAATAAGTGGACATTGCTTTTTCTCTCAAAATGATCATAATATAGTTGCATATGTTTGGAAAACATTCAAAGTGATTTTTAAAAGAATTCGTATTTCCATATTGAAATGGAGAGAGGTAACACAGAGAAACTTTCCTTAAAGTGTACTAAAATACTTTATTAAAAGTTTAGCAATCTAACAGACTATTTCAGTAGAAGAGAGAGAGAGAGAGAGAGCGATCTCAAAGAGCCGAAGAATACTAAAGCAACTAACATTAAAAATCAGTTTCAAATGAAATAACTATTCAATAATGATAAGCAATTTCTTAACTTTTTAAAAGATAAACTTCTAGTAAAATCTATTTAAATGTAATTATTTACAATGAATGTTAATTGAAAAAAAAACTGCTAAAATATAGTTGCAAAGGAAAACTTGTTTCTGACAGTCCATTTTGCCTTGTTTTGGTAAGGGTTTCCTGAACTTCTTTGAGTAAATCCTAAATTCAATTGAATGAAATAATCCATCTCTAGATTCAGTGGAGGCGAACGTCCAGCCTGAACTTAAGAAAATCCTCACATTTTGTCCCTATGATCACAGTATTACCAGGTATGAGCACATGATGCAATTCGAAGATATGAGTCATCTGTAGGCTTTTGTTCCTGCTCCTGGGGAAGAGAGAGAATTAAAAAATGAAGCAATATAAATGACTCAACACAAATACAATGTCCGATCTCATTAGTGTACAAAGGAATGAATTTTTTTAAACAATGTCAAACTGAAGATCTCTTTCTTTTCACATTTTTAAGTGACAGACTGGAACGGGCAGTAGAAGTATAGCCACAGAAGCAACTCTCTCTCCTCATCCGCCCCAGGCCCCCTTCCGCCCCACCCGCATGCCAGCACAGAGGAACAACAGTAAATGTTTTCCATTTACTGATCTCTGCGATAGAGGTATACTAATCCTAGGGCCCTGCTGGGCTTTAACCACACTTTACTTAATAAACCTTTAGGGTAGATGGTAGTTTTGCTTTAACAGTGTGTCCATTTTCCCATGTTTTCTTTGCATTTTCTATTTTATATAGGTGGTCATTTCAAGTTTAATTTTCATAGCTCCTATTAATTCTTTTCCAGTTCCTTGGTGTGCCCATCTTCATCATTACTAATATATTCATTAAGTATTAAATGTATACTTTGTAGTATACCGCATGTATGTACCATATGTACTTTGCTTATGATATCTAAAGCTGTTTATTATACTGCTTTGTAAGCCCATATTTTTGACTGGCTCTAAGGTTCTATCTAAAACTTCCCTGTAACTCCAAACAATACCATAGTGACTGACAACATTTTGCTTAATACAGATTTATTATAACAAATAATTAAAATAAATTAATAGGACAAAATTTTAACTGAATGGGGAAAATCAGACATAGGATTTTAACTATTTTCTTGAGCCATTCTTGGAAGGGATTTTACTTGGGTGAACAAGGTCCCGACAGGTAGTAAGAACCCAGATTTTTCTGTTCTGTTTTGTTTTGTTTTTAATGAATGAAGCTAGATTTTGAAGAATGAGTCAGCGAGAAAGAAAAGAAGGAAGACATGACATGCAAGGAAATGTGACACTAGTATGACATATTGAAAAGTCTGAGAAAAGTATGGCAAGATTCAAGGCAAATTATTTATTAATATTTTGACACACAGAAAGCTACTAAGAAAATCATTTCACGGAATACTGTTATTTGCCTCAAAATGTCAAGTATCTTTTTTCTTGCATAATAATAGACTTTTAGACATTTTCTGCTTAGAAGAAAGTCTATATTTCCCCTCAACCGAGCAATAAAGTTCTGGTCAATCTGATGAGGTGGAAATATCATGTTGCAGCTTTTGATGAACTCCCTGTTAAAGACAAATTGTGATGAGCAAAGTTAAACAGGCAACAAACTTTATTCAGGACTATTGCAATAAGGGAGATAAATTGAACGCAACTCGGTTGAAACAAAAGGAGAATGGCAGATGTTCAAGCACTGGGGTGAATATTGGAAATAAAGATAGAACATAAAGTGGGGGAAGCCCATGGATGGATTGTGTTGAGCACACTGAGTTATTCCTGAGCTTGCCAGTGCTTTTCTTGGTGAACAGACCATCCGTGTTTCCCAATTAGCACCATTAAAGTTAGATTCCTATCCTCCCACAGAAACCAGGAGAGAGAGGCACTAACTTGATTTTATTTCAAAAGGACTGCACCTAAGCCTTAAGAAAGGCACTCTTGAGTTGTAAAACTGACAGAAGGCTGAGAGATTTGCATACACGTCAAAGGGGCAGGAGAAGTGTTTGCAAATACAAGTTTTCTAAAGCAAATATTCTAATAAAAGGGAGAGTCAGGGTCTATAGCTAGAAAGAAACTCGTTTAAATTTTAGTCAAGCTGAGGACAACTTTGAGGTAGTTTTGGTCATATTTTAACAACAACAACGAACAGGTATGTGACTTTTAGCCTTTATTTCTTTCCTCTTCCTAGTATCTGGAATTTAGAAAATCTTTGGAATTTTGAGGCTATGGGCTGTACTTTGGGATTAGCAGAGTAGTGAACTGAACAGATTTTGGGTCTGTGAGGACTTTGTAGAGAAGGGTGTGCCATATTAGCACTGAAATGCACACCACCAGGCATTTTGAATGTTTAAACCATTGTGGGAATTTAGTATCTGTGACTCTCAGCTGAACATAATTCTAGATGGTAGTGCTTGTTTGTTGAATTTCCATGAACCGAAATGGATTACAAAATAGCTTCTCTCACCTTCACCAACACATATGAGTTTACTTTGATTTCTACATTTGTTAATTCCCCATTCTCATTTATGTCATATATTTAATATATAGTTTTATATATATATATAGTTATGTATATTAAGTGATATATTTGTATATATATAATTTTTTCCAACTTAATTCAAAGCTTGATCTCCTAGTTTCCACACCTTTTACAGGATAACATGGTACTACCTCAAAATTTACCCTTAAGTCACATTTGTTTGAATAATTATCTCTTTTAATAACATGTATAGTTAAAATAGTGAAGAATTTCTATTTTTTTTTTTTGCATATTTGGGACTATATCAGAGATCATGGAGTTTGTGAATATGTGATGGTCTTTACTACAAATTATTCTAAACAATAAAACCAAAATATAAGCACTAGCATGGAGGAATGGAGTACAATAGCCATTGTTAATTGGTTTGATTATTGATGGATTAGGAACAACACTAAAGTAAAGACAAAACAAATACAACGGATTTTTTTTTTTTTCATACTTTAGAAACCTTTGAAGCTATTTAGCTTAAGTTTTCTGGCACCTTTTGTTCACAAAAAATTTTAGCTAAGTCCAAATATAGAGAACCTGAAATTTGAAAATAATGACCTTTCAAGCTTGATCAAATAGGAAATTTTCTTATTTTTGTTATAGGTATTTTATTGAGACCTTTATAACCCAAGATAAATAATGTCAAAGCTTATTGAAGAAATGTGCTCCATAATAAATATTAAACAACAAGATAATAATGATAATGATTTTTTCATTGAGGACAGCTTTTGAATTTTTGATTCATACATATTAGCTTCAGGCCTTAATAGAATATCGATTGTATGTAAGGGTTCTAAATAACAATAAAGTGATCCTTACAAATAAAAAACATCACATGAAAGAGCTTCTAATTAAAGTTGCAATTTATTATTATAAAAACTAAACTTTATTGCTATAATTTATGACCACTATACCTGAATATCTAACGCTGAATGTGATCAATAAGTATTGACTAATAGAACCCACTTGGATGCAGCTTATTTCAAGCATGCAAGGTAAGGCACATTTGTAAACACCAAAATTGTCTTTCTTTAAGAAATGCATTATATTAGCAAAATAAACATACTATAAAAAAGAAACAATTACCTACTGTTTTTCCCCTCCGAGGTTAAACTATTTAAATTGTCAAGTATATTTGTTTATCTGAAAGTCAATTTATATATTCAACTAGGTTTAGAAAAGAAAAGTAGGGAAAATATGATTGAAAAGAGATATCTCAAAAGAGAAAGCATGTTTTGAACATGCTCTTGGTTGGTAGTGGCGGGAAATAAAAAAATCAGCCACTTCTTGTTGCAAGGTAGTCATCAGAGTTGAGAGAATCATCATATTAAATAGTTCAGAATGTATGCATATGCAAATGACAGTATCTTCAAATTATATTCATATCATTAATTTTATCCAAAAATATTTACTGATTGCTCCCTATGTGTTGGGCATTGTTTTATGTCTTTAGGGCCCTAAAATGTATTACTGTCAAAAATAACTAAGACCTGAATGAAAAGTGGAGAATAAGAGAACCAACGCTATCTTTGGCCTCTAATCAACCAAGTTTCAAAAACCAGGGCTGCTGTGTAAATTTCATTTGTTATTTTAAGTTTACAACTTACAGTTATTATTTACAAATATTTATTTGTTTGTTATTTGCCTTTGATTTTTCTCTATTTCTTCTGCAAGATTAAGACAATAATAACTAATTTGTTGGGATTGTGTAAGTGATATGAAAAGTATGGGTACATTACAGACCTCAATGGATGGAAGCTTACTATAATTAAATAATAATTAAGTAATAATTGTAAACAGCTGTGAGCATTTACAATTACATTATTGATGGTTGAAATTTCAAGTAATCAAAATATGTGAAGACCCACCTTAATGATTCTTATCTTATTTTAATACAAAATTTGAGCCACATTCAACATTCACAAAAATTTTACATGTTTTGCATGTGTTCACCAGTATTTCCTAATCAGATTCCATATGATAGCTCTGGACGTTGCCACTTGGTAAACAACTGTAAGAGGGCTCTCCAGAAAGTATCGAGCCATATAATATGTTCTCATTATGTTAACAATGACCGGATACTTTATGGACAGCCTTTGTTTATAGTTTCATTCCCAGAAATCCATTACATTTAGGGGAAACCATTGTTGCTTCCAATGAGTATCACTGTATTGGTTAGGCTTTAACAATACTCCAACTAATACCAACAGACAATTGTTCTACTTTTGAAAGATAATTTTTTTCAGCTAGTAGTGTGCACTTCAAGAATCCTTAGGATGCCAAAAGTTCTGTGCAGTCTGTTTTTATATTGAAGAAAATGCCACTTCATATTCAGACTGTCTTCTATGAGAGAAAAGTCAAAATCATGTGCCTTAAAATTTTAGAGTTTTCAGTGAATCAGCTCATTCAATTTATAATTATGGTCCTCAGTATGAAATTGACATATGATTTTCTAACTCTCTGTTAACACCAACTTACTTGACTTCTTATATGATATTTATGATTATTTTTCTTTTATCTTCTAATTTTTCTCAATAGCGTATTTTGAATGGCTTCATTTATTAAGCCTATAAGTGTTAAATAATATGGAATAACTAGCATTATTGAAATGAAATATCAGAAACATGAGTAAATTGCCTTTAATGATTATTTGCACCTATATTTTGTTTAATAATAAAATTTCAAAATCACATAGCATTATTTTTTAAACTGAGAATCATTTTTATGGGATTTTTAAAACATTTCTAAACCTTTCTTATATACTAATTAAAAATATTTCATAAGGCAAATATAATATTACAACTAAATTGAAAATTATGGAGTAAATGGCACATAATATTCTCCACTCAGTTGATGGTCCTACAATCTCAAACTCATTTGAACTACTGTAACCATTGTGAAGAGTTTTTTCATTCAAACATTTGCCCTTGTTTTCCATCTCTTTCTTTGAAACTTTCTCCTCTCCCAGCCCTTATCAGTGGATAAGTGTCTACTTTGCCTCTTGCACTATATTTGTACAATATACAAACTTCTGTTCTAGGAAAATAACATTTACGTATGCTTTAGTTTCATTCGAATCTAGAAAAATTTGTCCCATTTTCCTTTGTAACTCCAGGGCTTATCATTGTGCTGAGCAGAGCAAGCACTAAATATGCATTTGACAATAGATGAATCAATAAAAGAAAAAAAATATTGAATGGTCCTTATTTATTTGAAATCATTTAAACATATTTGTATTTGAATATTATACAGTAATGCATTATACATTAATATATGTTGTATGTATACACATATATAATGCTTGATTTTTATAGAAATAGTTTATGTCTGATGCTGCAATTGCTATTTATACTCAACAGAATATTATAGACATTCTGCATTAAAAAAGAGTAGCCTATTATTTCAGTGACTGTATAATATTTCATAATATAAATATACTAATTTCTTTAACCTTTCTCTATTAGTGAATTACTTCCAATTCCAACATTAATAATGATGCTGCATTAATATCTTTGCATGCATTTACAAAGACTATGTTTTTTATTTTTAAGAGGAATTATTGAGTCAGAGGTATATAAATTATGTTTTGTATTTCTCCTGCCAAATCAAACTCCAAAATACTTGTACAATAGTTTCCAGCCTTTTAAAATATATATGAATGTATGTGTGTCTGTATATAGAGAGATGATACATGACAGATAGCAAGATGGATAAATTGATAGAGAAAGAAAGGAAGAGAAGGAAGCTTTTTGAATATATATGTGTATATACATATATGTGTATATATATATAAATATGTATATTTTCTTGAAGTGATACTTAAAAAATGTTCAAAGAATTTAAAAAACAAATCTTGAAAAATTTGGAAATCTTCATTAAACAATATTTAGAGATTGAGTAATGATATGGCATATCTCTTGCACATGTTACTTTGTAAGAAAAAATTTATGACCCATACCATTTTCTCCCTTCGTCAATTTTTCTCTCTATCTCCCTTTTAAAATTCCCCTTCCTTTACATCCTCTTCTAATACACAAATCTCAGGCTCTCTAGAATCAGAGCATTGCGTGAGCATCTGAGCCGGCACGTCAGATGCCTAAGAAAGTGTGGCGATGAGAGGGAGGTGAAGCTGACCGGTTGCCTTGTGGTTCATGTGCCAGATGTCTGGGGAAGAAGGATAATGGCTGGAAGGGCTTTGGGTAGCACAAATCTCCTGGGATTCTAAGGAATCTGGCCCATTTCTCATTAAAGGAAATCATAGATAATGTCTAAAAGGGGTGAAGCAAGAAAGAATAGCATGGGATATTATGAGCTTTATGGAGATAACTACCAGAAAAAAACAACTGATGCAGTTATTATGCATCCTTCCAGGTTGTGGAACTAGGTGTCAAGAAGAGGTGGATTCCATGAGACTATTTTTAGGGATACTTGATTTTCTAAATAATAGAAACATTTTACATTACAAAAAAATCATATAAAATATTTGATATATTTTGGAACTATATTCATCAAATGTGTGTTTTTTTTTAATTCAAGGGCTGTACAGTTAATTTTATTTGTTAACTTGTCTCTTCTGTGACACCCAGTTATTTGGACAAAAAACAGTCTAGATGTTGCTATATTTTGGAGAAGTAATCAACATTTACAAGGAGTTGACTTTAAGTAAACAGATTACTCTCCACAATATGAGAGGGCCTAACCTGCTCGGTCAAGGGTCTGAAGAGCAAAAACTGAGATTTTCTCAGGACGAAGGGAATCAGCTTCATAACTGGAACATAGAAAGCCCAACTGAGTTTCCAGCCTATGGGCCTACCGTATGGATTTCAGATCCAAGACTGCACCACCAACTCTCACATGAATTTTCAGCCTGATCCCCCACACTATTGATTTCGAACTTGCCAGACCCCACAATTGTCTGAGCCAATTCCTTAAGATGATCTCACTCTTTCTCTCTCTCTCTTCCCTCCTTTCTCCTCTCTCTCTCTTTTCTTTTTCTCTCCACACACACATTTTATATATATATACACATTATATATACACACACATATACATATATATTTATAATATCAGCTATATTAAAATAGATATATTTGTATTCTCAAAATGGCTTCAAAATAGACACGAGATCTCTGCTGATAAAATATCCAAAGCAACAATGTTATTCCACTTACAAAAGTATTAACCTATAACCTTGTTTAAGTCCTGAGACAACATGTCTATATTTTTCAAGGACTGTTACATGTAACATTACACTCACAAGATGTTTAATTAAAAAGCAAAATCTATGAAGGCAGAAATTTTGGTCTCTTTGTTCATTTCTATATTTGTAGTGCATAGAGCAGTGCATGGTGTTTGGAAGATACTAAAAAAAAAAATGTTTTGCTTGGTGAGTAAGTTAATGAATGAATGAGAAAAAGACGGAGGGGGCATAATGAAAGAAATACCGAAAACTATAACTTAACCTTAATGATATAGGTTAAGTTTAATATTAGTATATTAAAATCTCTGAAGATTGTGCATCAAATAAAACTTTTTTAACTAACATTTTATATCCAATTGCCTACAGAAACTTTCAACATCTGTAAAAATCAATTGGAATATATATGTTCCAATGAATATATTTTGGAAAACCAAATTGTTAATACAATTTAACTCATATAAGATCATCAGATTGACAAAAAATGATTTTTAAAAATATTATTTGGGGGAGTTTTCTTGCTCTTTATAATGCCAAATTTCAACATTAATATAGATATACTCAATAGCATCATTTTCTCACCCTTAAAACTCAACATTTTAAATGAATAAAATGAGTTACTTCTCACTGATTACATTCTTGTCATCTTTACTTTAAACTAACAAGATAGTTGAATTTCTTTTTCTGATCCCAACTCATTTATTCAATATTAATTGCCTGATTGTTCCCTTTTCAAAAATTTCTGTTTTAATAAAGAAAGCCATGAATGTTCATTTAATATTCAATTTGTTAAAGTCTTATTTCCCTTACAACAGCTAGTAATAGGAAGACAACTCTTTTCTTCAGAAACTTCATTTAAAGAATAGAGTTTTGATTCTAGTTCCCATGCTGTTCTTCTTTTCCCAATGCTATTCTTTCTTTCTAATTCCTGGGAAACTAACTGGAAATGTTACACACAAATTGACATTGACTGGTTACTCCATTAAGCTTTATAACGGACTGCAAAAGAGAGACATGATCTCTAATTCAACTGTTTCTATCCAGAAATAAAGGAGATTCATTGATTCTACAGAGACAAAACATCAAACACTCATAAAATCCAATTAACTTAAAAAATTAAAACTGTATTGTTTTTAAGTCAAATCTTAATTTTATTCTTAAAGAAAACAATATTTTATAACTTACTACTTTGTAAGCATTTTAATGAAAAGATTTATATATTGAAAAATTAAATAATTCTTCCTTTCCTTTTCTACTTCTTTGCCTTCCTTTCACTTGATTTCTTATTAAATTGTAATGAAATGATGACCACAGTTGAAAGCTATTGTTTTACTTCAACAATTTGCACAAAGATTTCAAAGTCAATCAAAAATTATTTCTTAAGTAAAAAATACTTCCCTCAATAATTTATCAATTGTTTTCCTCAAATGTCAAAAGTTTCAGTGTATTGATTATATAGGCTGCTGAGTCCATTTCAGCTATTATGACAAAAATAATGTAGACTGTATGGCTTAAAAAACAAATTTTATTTTTCATAGCCTCCAGAAGTCTAAGGTCAACGTGCCAGCAGATTCAGTGTCTGGTGAGGACCTAATTCCCGATTCATAGATGATGGTCTTCTCGCTGTGTCCTCAAATGGCAGAACGGTTGAGTGAGCTCTCTGGGTTCTTTTTTATAAGGCATTAATCCTATTCAAAAAGGCCCCATTCTATCACTTAATCATTTTGTCAAAGGATCTACCTCCAAATACTGTCATGTTGGAGAATAGAATTTTAACAAATGAATTTTGTCGGGGGGCACAAACATTCAATCCATAACAATTGATTTAGAGGTAAGATGGTTACAAAAATTAAGTTTTCAACATGAGCAGATTTAGCTGCTTACTGACTGCATTACCTTGGTCAAATATTTACTCATCAAGATTTGTTTTGCATACAGAAAAAGAAATATCAAAATCTTCATAGACCAGATTATGCTAATTTAAATTGTGTGGGTGTTTTTTGTTTGTTTTGTTTTAACACTTAGGTCTTACATGACAGAACTTCTATAGTTCATGTCCTATGTCTTTTGTAATGAAATGGGCTTTAAAATTACAATGTATTGGTCACAAAATTAATACAATAATTTAATAACACCAACTAATTTATTTGTCTTTATCATTAAATTTTGACCTTCAGTTCTTCTCTTAAACATTAAAATTTTAAAATAGTCTAATCTTTTAGGTCATCTTGCTTCATATTTATTTTTTAGAGATACTTTTTGTGCTCTAACTTATCTGAAGATAGCGATAATCATTACCATATATTTGTCACACTTCTGAGGTCTTTAAGAAACAAATCTCCCTCTACAGAATGGGAGAAAATTTTTGCATGCTACACATCTGAGAAAGAGCTGATAACTAGAATCTATTTAGAACTCAGGAAAATCAGCAAGAAAAAAATCAAACAACCCTATCAAAAAGTGGGCAAAGGACATGAACAGAAAC
>CAUYSK010005657.1:0-21300 GCA_963575035.1 Avahi laniger | reverse complement strand
TAATGTTTATGCCATGTACTTTTCCCCAGATGTGATGTCATTAATTAGTCATGTGACCAGGGTATATCAATGAAGAGTAAATAGGAAAACACTTTCTTAAATAGCATGCTAGCAGCAATGAACAGAGGTGTGAGTGTATAAGGTTTTCAAAAGAAGTTTAGCATGAAGGATGAAGTACATACTGTTGCCAATGCTTGGGACACTGTGACTAAAGACACAGTTGTGCATGCCTGGCACAAACTCTTGCCTGTCACTGTGCTCAGTGATGATGATAAACAAGGTGGTGACTTTGAAGAATTCTGTACATCAAGTGAGAAAATAAAATGGTATCTTACCTTCTTACATATCCAAAAAATATACCCTCAGGGTCTGTCAGTAAGCTGGAAGAAGAAGATATCAAAGATATTTTTAACACTGATAATGGGGCTACAGTTGTTTATTCATTGACCAATGGTGAAATAGGTGAAATGGTTCTGAATCAAGGTGATCGGGATACTAGTGAAAATGAAGATGATATTGTTAACACACAGAAAAAGTGCCTTATACACAACATAGTGAAAATGTCTGATGGATTTACTGAAAGACTAGAGCAGCTTGCATCTATAACAGGACAAGAAATCATATCAGTTTATAAAATTAAAAAGGGACCTCTAAGAAAAAACTGTTGTTAATGAGGTAGATGACTTTGGAGGAAACATTTAAAAAAATCCACCCAGCAGAATGACTTTTCAACCCTAGAGGGCCCATTTCCTGGTCCCTCAACTGCTTCTGATGTTTCTTCTCATCTAAAAAAAATAAAGTACAACATACGGTAACCTTTTAATCAAAATATAGCATGATAGCTAGGGACTGTAAGCCTGCTATTATTTGTTGATGCTGTTGTTTCACAGCTGATGCAGGCATTCTGGGGGTGCTACCATGTTCTTTAGTTACCCCAAACACATTATTTTTCACTGTATTAATGGTATGTCATATTTTTTACCATTAAGTACTTAAGTGTGAATAAGTGTATGAAAATGATTATTATCGGTAGCATATAAATTCAGAATTGGAGCAATGGTGATGACCAACAACCAGAGATTGTCCACATGGCTAAGTGAGATAGTGACATTTTTGCTTTCTGATGGTTCAGTGTACACAAACTTTGTTTGATTCATAAAATTATTTAAAATATTATATAAAATTACCTTCAGGCTCTATATGTAACGTATAGATGAAACACAAATAAATGCCATATTTAGGCTTAGGTCCTATCCCCAAGATATTTCATTGCGTATATGCAAATATTGCAAAATCTGAAAAAAATCCCCAATCTGAAACACTTCTAGTCACAAGCATTTCAGAAGGGATACTCAACCTGTATTTGTGCATTTACTAAGTAGTTCTAACATTATAACATAGTTAATGGTTATTGCTAAGCCCAGCCCATTTCTGGTTAGCTGTTGGGCAGCCCTTATTAATAGATGTGAGAATACCTCCGTAACCTTATGTAGAGCTAACTGATTTCATATTCTGGTTCTAAACTTGTCCTTCTAACTTCAGACGGTGGTTCACTTACCTGCACACATTTTATCCGTGGAACTTCCCCTTGGCTCTGCATCTGCGAGCTGAGAGGAGGGCGTGGGGTTGAACATAAAATCACTGAACACATAGGAACTGAGGAAAGGAGCATCCCTACGAGTGGCATTCTCCTTACCACTGAGGAGCTCTTTAAAACTTGGTAGAAAAGGGTGAAAGGGAAACTGCAAAACTCTCAAAATTCTGTCAGGTCAGGTGCTGAGGTATATGGCTAATTCTGACTGGCAATCTGGGGTGTAGCTAACTAGACTAAAAAAAAAAAAAACATTGCTTTGAGATCAGGAATTGTTTTGTCTCTTTTAAAAAGAGTTTAGAATAATGTTTAGAGTAGATATTGGAATTAAACAAAACTAGTTTCAAGTCCTGGCTTTGTCACTTACTATCTCTTTGTCTGCAAGCAAGCTACTAACCCTTTTGAGGCTCTTTTTCATCATTTAGGAAATGCATATAACACGTACTTCATAAAGTTGTACTAAGATTAATGAAACATAATACTGTAATATCATCAGCACAGTGCCTCATACATGTAAACGCACAATAAATTTAGCAGTAATACCTACGATTATTTTTTTCTGTCTCTATGAGTCCTAGTGCAGTATGCTTTTTTGCACATTAGGATGCTTGATGAATGCCTGCAAATTAACCAATAAAGCCAACCGTCTTTACTTGTTTAAGTGACTGTCCACATTTCCTCCCTACCTTGGCCTTCACCACTGGAAGAAACAAGAATTAGGATGTTTCTTCGTTCAGTGGAAAGAATGCCATATAGAGACCTATTCACTTGAACGGCTAATAACTCGTTAAACAAGTTATTCAAAGAAGGAGGCAAGGACTGGTTTTTTTTGCCCCATGAAGGGATTGAAAAAATCCCCAGCACCTGATTTCAGCTTCACTCTGGAACCAGCAGCCTCCATTTGCCTTGGCAGGGCTTGTGTGCTTCCATTGAACCAACATGCTGACACACAGCTCCACCGCCACTGCAGCCACCTCCCACGTAGTCCCTCTTAAGAAGCACTATTTATTCTTGCCAATCTCCAAAAAGAGATTAGATATAAAGACAGATTTTCTGGAGGGCCTCCTTTTTGGTCTTAGTGAAGGTCTTTCCAACTATTTCCTTTGTTTGCTTGGGAAACTCCCACCTTGCCTCTAACAATTCAGCCTGTTATCAGAAAGAAATATGGACTCCTAAAAGGAAATCTCCGTAGCCTGTCTGATTCAAGAAGGATGTACAAAACAAGTGCACACTGTCAAATGGCAAGCAGAGGAATATTTCTATGGCTAGGGTCAGAGAGGGATAGGGGCTTTGTGGTCAGAACACAGAGCCATTAATATAATTACAGTATCTACCATCTTTTCCTCCCTCTCACTTTTTACTTGATTTGTGACATTAAGATAATTACTTAGATATTCTGGATTTCAAGCTCTTCTCTGGAGATTGAAAGCAAGATATTTTTGCAGAGGTATTTTTGTTTTCCTGCCAGATATGTTCATGCCAGGTACATTGCTTATTGTATTATATGGATTTTCACTGCACATACTCTTAAGAGCCTCCTACAAACCCTAACATTCAGGATAGTAGGTATAAAGTGAGTTGCTTGATCAGAGGGCGATCTTTAATAGTATGATGCAGCGTATAACATGGCATCCACGCTTCTGCAAAGCAGGTAAAATCGTTTTCATCTTGAACTCTAATCATGAACGCAGATGCAAAAATTCTCAACATCCATGTTGTAGCAAATGACAGGATTTCTTTCTTTTTTTAAGGCTGAATAGTATTCTGCTGTATATACCACATTTTCTTTATCTATTCATCCATTGAAAGATCTTACATTTAAATCTTTAATCCATTTGAAGTTGGTTTTTGTAACGGTGTGACATAAGGGCCTAATTTCATTCTTTTACATGTGGATATACAGTTTTCCCAGAACAATTTATTGAAGACACTGTCTTTTCCCTATTTCGTGTTCTTGGCACCTTTGTTGAAAATCAATTGACTATAAGTGCATGAATTTATTCTGGACCCTCTATTCTGTGTTCCATTGGTCTACATGTCTGCTTTTAGTCCAGTACCATGCTGTTTTGATTATTATAGCTTTGTAGTATATTTTGAAAGTAGGAAATGTGATGCCTTTAGTTTTCTTCTTTTTACTCAAGATTGCTTTGGCTATTTGTAGTCTTTTGTGATTCCAAACGAATTTTAGGATTTTTTTTCTATATATATATAAAAAAAATGCCTTTGGAATTTTGATAGAGGTTTAATTGAATCTGTAGCTTTAGACAGTTTGGAATTTTTTTTTTTTTTTTTTTTTTTTGAGACAGAGTCTTGCTCTGTTGCCTGGGCTACAGTGCTGTGGCATCAGCCTAGCTCACAGCAACCTCAAACTCCTGGGCTCAAGCGATCCTCCTGCCTCAGCTTCCTGAGTAGCTGGGACTACAGGCGTGCACCACAATACCTGGTCAATTTTTTTTTTCTATATTTAGTTGTCCAGCTAATTTTTTCTATTTTTAGTTCAGACAGAGGTCTTGCTCTTGCTCAGGCTACTCTTGAACTCCTGACCTCATGGGATCCTTCCGCCTCAGCCTTCCAGAGTGCTAGGATTACAGGCGTGAGGAACCACTCCTGGCCTGGAAATTTTAACAATATTAATTCTTCCAATCCAGAAACATGGGTATCTTTCCCAACTTTTGTGTATTCTTCAATTTCTTTCATCAATGTTTTACAGTTTTCAATATATGGATCTTTTACCTCAGTTAAATTTATTTCCAAGTATTTTATTTTTTGGCACTATTATAAATGGGATTGTGATCTTGATTTCTTTTTCAGACAGGCCATTATTAGTGTATGGAAACACTACTGATTTTTGTGTATTGATTTTTTTAATCCTGCAACTTTACTAAATTTGTTTATTAGTTCTAACAGTTTTTTGGTGGAATCTTTAGGGTTTTTTATATATAAGATCATGTCATCTGTAAATGGAGATAATTGAACTTCTTCCTTTCTGATTTGGATGCCTTTTATTTCTTTCTCATGCCTACTTGCTCTGGCTAGCACTTCCAGTACTACGTTGAATAGAAGTGGTGAGAGTGGGTATCCTTGTCTTGTTCCTGATCTTAGTGGAAAAGCTTTCATCTTTTCACCATTTGAGTATAATTTTAACTATGGGCTTGTCATACATGGCCTCTATTGTGCTTAGGTACATTCCTTCTATACCTAATTTGTTGAGAGTTTTTGTAATGAAATGTTGTTGAATTTTGTCAGATGCTTTTTCTACATCTATTGAGATGACCATATAGTTTTCATCCTTCATTCTGTTAATGTGATGTATCACATTTATTGATTTGCATGTGTTGAACCATCCTTGCATCCCAGGGATAAATCCTACTTTATCATGGTAAACGATCCTTTTAATGTACTGTTTAATTCAGTTTGTTATTACATTGTTGAGGATTTGTGCATTTGGCCTCATCAAGGATATTGGCCTGTAATTTTCTTTTCTTGTAGTGTCCTTGTCTGGCATTAGTATCAGGATAAGGCTGGCTTTGCAAAATGAGTTTGTAATTGTTTCTTCGTCTTCATTTTTTAAAAAAGAGTTTGAGAAAGATTGGAACCAGTTTTTCTTTACCTATGTTATAAAGTAAATAATATATTATTACAATTTCTATTTAAAAAGTCACTTTTATTTTAAAGAAATTTTAAAATTTGAAAAAATCTTATGTATTTATTCAGATATCTATCATTTTTATTTATTTTTTTTTGAAGATCAAAATCAGTATATGGTAGTATTTTCTTTCTGCTTGAAGAATTTCTTTTAGTGTTTCTTGCAATACCTGCCTGTTGGTAATGAATTCTCTTACCTTTTGGTTATCTAATATACTCTTTATTTTGCCTTCACTTTTGAAAGATATTTTCTCTTGGAATAGATTTTTAGGTTAATAATTTATTTCTTTCAATACTTTAAAAGTGTTATTTATTTGTCTTCTAGCTTGCATAAGTGGTTACTGAAGAATTCACTTTCATTCTTTGTTCTTCTTTATTTAATGTGTCTTTTTTTCAAAGAGAAGTCTGGGTTCTTTTAAGATCTTTTTTCTCTTATCACTGGTTTTCGGTAGTTTGATCATGACGTGCTTTGGTATGGTTTTGTTTATTTTTACTCTGCTTGGGGTTCATTGAGCTTCCTGGAGCTAAGCATTTATAATTTTTATCATATTTGGGATAGCTTTGAGAACTATAATATTTCTTCAAATATATTTTATAATTATATGCATGTTAACTCCTGATAATGTGCCACAGAATACTAATATTCATTTTTGATAGTGTTTTGATATGTCTTCAGGTTTGCTGATCATTTCTTTTTTAGTGTCTAATTTTCTGTTAATCCCTCCCAATGTATTTTTCACTGTAGCTATTTCGAAAAGTTTCACTGGGATCACTTTTTATATTCTCCATTTATCTCTTCGTTATGTTCATATTTTCCTCTATTTTTTTGAACATATGGAGTTTATTTATAATACCTGTTTTTATGTCCTTGTCTGCTAATTTTATTGCCTCTGTAATTTTTGTGTCTGTTTTTACTGAGTGATTCTTCTCTTGGTTATGTGCCATATATTTTTGCTTTTTCACATTTGTAATAAATTTTTATTGGATGCTAGGCATCATGAATTTTACATGTTTGATGAGGATTTTTTTTCTCATTCCTTTGAATAGTGTTGGACTTACTTTTGACACCTCATTATTTGAAATCGATTTGATTCTTTTGAGACTTGATGTTATGCTTTCAAAATTGCCACTTCAGAGCAGCCTTTAATCTGAGGGTAATTTAGCTCTTACACTAAGACAATATCCCTCTGAAGATTCTGCTCAATGGACAACGTGTTATGATATCTTTCCATTCTGGCTAGTGGAAACACAAACCATTCCCATCTTTGTAAGAGGAATTTTTAACCTGCTGCTTTCTGGTGATTCTTTCCCTAGTCTTGTGGCTTTCTTCTCATGTCCATACAGATAAGTACTCATCTAAAGATTTAAGATACCTCTCTGCAGATCTCCAGAGCTCTGATTCTTCTCTTCTCAACTGAGTCTGCCAGGCTTTGGGTTCTTCCTCCCTGAACTACAGTCCACAAAACGATAATCTGGGGATTAGTAGGGTTTACCTCGTTCCTTTTACTTTTTTAGGAAGCACAGTTCCCTGCTGCCTGTTGTGTAATGTCTAAAAGTCATTGTTTCGAATATTTTGTCCATGTGGCCCACTGCCTATGATTTATGAATATCTGTTTTGCACTTCCTGCGTTAGGCCCTATTCAAAGTTGTTTTATCCTGGATATCCCAAATGTATCTTTGGTATTCATTCATTCATTAATTGTTTAGACATCATGGATGTGCTCTGTGCTGGAAACTATGTGAAGCACTGGGGAGACAGGGTGAGTGAGACAAGTCACTATCCTAGGGAGCTGCCAGAGCATGTGGGAAACAAACTTTTAAATGATAGTTGGACTACATGGCTACAATGTGCACATGTCTGCTGTTAGGAGAGGAATGATGTGTCATGAGAAACCAGAGAAGGAAGGAATTAATTTTATCTGGGGTGGACTAGGAACAGGGAAGAGTGGGTACAGAAGATTCACATAGGAGGTGACAACTGTAACACAACTCCACAGTCTGTGCTTCACAAATGCTAATAAGCAATGAAACAATTTTCTGGAATATGGATAATAACTCTGTTGGAATTCTTAATGAAGTTAACAAACTTGAACATTTAAAACTCACATACTAATAATTCGATGGTTTAAACTGACTGCATAATTAAATATGGGAGAACAAAATAGTTAAGAGGTGAGGTACTATGGCAAATTTCAAAACTACAGTTTAATTGCACTGAATAATTTTTATTTGTTCACTCATGATGCATGATCATTCCGTTTTGTCTTTACAACAGCTCTATGAGATAGTGCCGTTATTATCAGCTCTCTTTTGCAGATGAGGAACCTGAGGTACAGACAGGTTAAGTAAATTGCCATCGCCATGCAAATACTATGCGGTAGAGTCAGAATTCACGCAAAGAGGCTGTGGAGCATGAGAATTGTGGTCTTAACTATAAAACCAGCTGTTTTTGCTCTCCAAGCTCAATAGCTGTTCATATCTTCTTTCACAAACATCTGGTAAAAATCCTTAAAATAATAAACTCAAACAAATCCATTTCAAATGATTAACCATATAAATGCCAAACAATGGAGAGACTCAATAAAACATAGAACCATAATCCTATTCATTTATGCTTTATGGAGTGAATTTCCTTTTAGAAGTATTCATGGAAAACAGGTGGTATATATAGATACAGGAGTAATCAAAGAAATACAAATAAGTTAATTACAATACACCATTTTTCTATCTGTCAAACCAATAAAGATCAAAACAATATTAATAACTAATGTTGAAAGTGTGGAAAGGGTGTCAGGGGAGATACCTTTTTATATATTAATTGTGAGATTGGAAATTGATAATTTTTGAAGGCTAATTTGGAAATATATAATAAAAGCCTTAAAATTTTATTTCCGTTGACATTATAATTTATTTTCTAGGAGCATATCCTAAAGAAATGATTATAAGTGCACACAAAGAGTTAGAAATTAGAAAATTCATAACAGCATTATTTAAAATTGAGAAGTTATAAATTAAAAAATATTAAAACTAGAGAATTGGTTAAATTATTACACAGTACCACTGTGTAATAATACATCAATATTATGTAGTAAAAAAAGTACATTACATAGCAATACAATAAGTAGGGCATAATTTCAATTTCATACAGACACACAAAAACAAGTGGCTACCAATGATTTATAGTTGTCACATGTACTTATTTGTTCTCTTTTGTACTCTCTAAAACTACAACCATGAATGTTCTTTCTACAATCAAACACACACAGAGAAATAAAAATAAATAAATACAGCATCAAAAATCACACTTGAATAATTTCGAACTTAGGTATATTCAAGAAAAAGCCAGGAGAAATTACACCTTATTCTGCCTAATTTATCAGTTCTCAGGATCACATCGTTAATTTGGATACTAAGTTTATCTTCCCTTATAATATCAGAATTATTAGACAGCTGAATTTTCCTTGATAACTTGCCCAATTTCTTTATATCTCTGCGAATATATCTCTGGATGTAGTTAAGCATCTTGATTTAAAAGGTAAAGAATTTTGATTGACACAATTCCTAACATTCAGATATTTGGACATCCAGGGATATTAAATGATGAGGTTTTCATCTGATGACTCCTTTTGCCGGGAAATCCCCATTTCAGACATTTGTGGGAAGAAGGCTGTGACAGAACTCCGGAGAACAAAGGAATCGATTCTCAGTTTTTGACTCCAATTAGAGTTTTCTTGAGTAGGTTGAAAGAAAGGGCTATGTGTATGCCATAAACAATAGTTTTGGGAAGAATGCTGTATGATCTAAGAGCTAATCTTCCTGCCTTTGACTTGCAGTAGATTCCTTAGGCTGAGAGAGAAGGCGTAGGAAAGGAAGTAAGAGAGTCAGATACTGGGAAAGGTGAGAGTGACAATAATAAACCTCAGCATGGAATGAATACTGGAAAGCAGACGAGATTTGGGCTTCCTGAGGGAAATGTAACAGCCTCTCAGAGACTGTGGCAAGACTAGGTTTGTGGTCTAAAGGAATTCTGATAATCACAAGAATTCTGTAAATTTTATTTTTTCAATCCCGTCAACATGAAAAAAAGTAACATACGTTTATTATTTTATACACTGCATTATTGACCATTTTCCTGATAGGAGAGTTTCCTTTTTGACCAGGTATTGATGAGAATCAGATTTTTTGCTTATGATTTTTCAAGTCTGATGATGTGAAGAATTTTCCACAAACTAGAGCCTGTTCCATAAATTTTCAACCTTGTTTCTTCTCCACTCTGCACATATTTTTAATGCCAGGCACTGTAGGATACATTTTATATTGCAATCCATCTTGCACCTCTGTGTCATGATAGATGAATTGGCACAGTGGGGTTTGGAAATATTGCTGGAAGGCAACTTGGGACAAGAAGAAATAACTGTACATGGAAATGACCATGAATTACATAAATACTGAACAAATATATCACTAAATCGCTTTTCCCTTTTCTGGCTACTGAAAATGCCCACGGCTACTCTAATGCTTCTTGATAACAGAGAAAGTGTGAAAGAGAGTATAGGGGAATGGTAAGAGAGTGATTTTAGCCAATTTTGATTAAACTGTCTTAGCTTTGCAAATCTTACAAAACATATGACTATCTGAACATGTTGTTAGAGATCCTTTCAGAGTCTTGAGTAGGACCTGCACAAGTGTGGGAAACACAAAGGTTGAAATTTGTTAGCTTCATAGAAAATCTGTCTCTGGAAATGTGATGACCCAAGATCCTAGTACATTGTGAACGGACCAAACAGAGACCACCTTCTTCCTCTGAGTTACTCAGCAAACTTCCATGAATATAGATATAACAGCAGAGAAAAAATACTTTCAACAACATAGGTGGGAATGTGTAATTCTTCCTGGGAAAAACTGGCAAAATTATACTGTGAGAAAGACTTAAAAATGTGAATGATTTTGCAAAATAAAGAAGAAGGAACAAGCTTTGTGAAACAGTCATTGTCTATGTGGATTTTACCATAGTATCTTAAACATTTTGCAAGTTTAGATATAAAGTCTTTTACTCCTTTGCAAATACTAGTTTTAGTGAAAATATACCATTTACATTGTATTTTATTCTGAGAAAAAAATTATCTTTGCCACATTCACATACAGAACGTGTGTGAGATTCTGCCATCCAATAAACTGTAGGGCTGCCAAAGTCTCTACAAAAGCATGCCTAAAAAACGTGTGATGTTTTCTCCACATTAAATTTATCCTTTTAGAATTCATTTAGAATTTAGTAATCAGCCATTACTATTAGGCCTAAAGGGATTTATATATCCTTTAGAATTTCTTATATAGTCAAAAGAAGGCATGAAATGAACATTGTTAAGTAAATTTTCCTGAAAATCCTGTCTTCGGTAGTACAGCTTCTATATGTTAAGATTATTATTAAACAAAAAAAGTGTCTGTGATCAGTGAGTTATTTTTTCTGGATAACATATGAGAGTAGAGGCACATTGGGTGCCACTCAGAGCAACATCAACTCCAAGTAAGGAAAAATGGACTCTAAAGTAGAATCATGCAAGAAAAAGTGGCTTAAATGAAATCAAAACAGGAAGTTTAAGATATCTTAGAGGTAATGTGTGAAAAAACGTGCTGGTGTGAAAAACATAGGCAACATGCTAGATATCCCATTAATTGCTAAAACTTAGTAACATTTGTGACTTGCCTTAATGTGTGTAACAAGCAGAGTGCTTTTCAGAGAACATTATTAATATTCAAAAAGAATTAGCTATTATTTTTTAGTGCTTCCTCTGGGTAAGGAACTTGATACACCTCAATTCTAAATCTCCTGATAATCTTGAAGGTGAAAATCATTGTCTTTATTTATCAATCTGGGAAACAGGTCAAAAATAGACGTCAGGACAAAGGGAAAACTTCCCTTTTATTTTCAGAAGGCTTGCTGAAAAATCAACTTACAAAAGGCAGATTAATTAGAGAAAGGCGTAAAACTTTATTATTACCATATTAGAATTTCCAATGGTATACTTATTCCAATAGTGACTAAATCTAATTTGTCTCTTTATAGAAAGGTCGAGTGTTAATTTTTTAGGTTTAGAATAAGTTTTTACCGTGAATCCAGCGAAAGTAAAAACTCATCCATTTGAGCATTATTGCTTAGAAATGTGAGGGCCAATATTGGGTTAAAAAAAAAGCTAGAAAAGTTAAAAACGATTGCCTCTTGAGGGTGAAGAGCTATGGCTTGCTGGGTTTTTTTATTATGTCTTTGAGTATTTTCTAAATTTTGCAGTTATGTGCAGATATTAGTTTGATAAAAATACCAAGTAATTTGAAAGAATGGGTGAAATTGAAATGTTTGACCACCCTGCTTCATTCCTTCCTTCCTAGCCCCACATCACACTTCTCTCTAGTGTATTGCTTACTCCATACCCACCCCTACAAAAAAGACAATGGTGTTCTTGCTTTTGGATTTTATCTGTCCCTCTTTATTCTGTATAAATTTCATCAGTGTTTGTAACATCAACATGGAACGGACTCAAGCTTAAATGCAACTTTTAGAACCTGTGTTGTCAGCAGGGTAGTATTACTCTTAGCAAAAACTCATCTTTCCTTAAAAGACACCTCTGAGATTATCTGATTACCTAAACAATGCCTTGTATCTTATTACCAAAGTTGCTTCTCCAGATATAAAAATCTTGTCCTTATAAAAATATTATTTCCAAAACGAGGTTTATCTTGTAAGGAAGACTTCCCTCACTCCATTTAATATTCATTGAGAAGGTAATGCCAGAAACTAGCCCTCTAAATCTCTTTAATGAAGGGTATCACTTGTGGTTATTGTTGACCAAAGATGATAGGAGCATGTTTCACAAGCTGTTTTGGTTTTCAAAAATATAGTGGATATCCATAATTATGATACAGTGAAAATAATACTTCATTATTTGTCTAAGCTGTACAAACATTTGATAAGTTATTTGTTGACTGTTAATATGGGCTGAGTGTTTGTGTCCCACCAAAATTCATGTGTTAAAATCTTAACCCTCAAGGTAGTGGTGTTAGGAGGTGGGGCCTTCGGGAGATTATTAGATCATGCGGCAGAACCCTCAGGAATGGGATTAGTGGCTGTTTAGGAAAAACTCAAACTGTGCTTTTCTTCTGCTTTCACACTAATACAACAGCCATCAACACAGAAGACTTCTGTGACCCCAAAATATGTAGGGAATTCTCCCCACCAGCCAGCAAGCAATCAGTTCTGCAGTTGACACCAGCTGGGTGTCCTCCAATTCAATTCTGACACTATCTACCTGGAGATAGCATCAGATCCCACAGGTTGAGGGTTCAGTCACCAAGGCTGCCCCCCACCTTCAGACACTGGTCGGAAGTCTGGGCCTACAAAATTTCTGACTGACAGGCTCCAAGTTAGAGTTCTCACAACCCCTCTTGGGTTTGATTAATTTGGTAGAGAGGCTCACAGAACACAGATAATACCCACTCACATTTACCAGTTTATTATAAAGGATATCACAAAGGATACAAATGATGAGATACATAGGGCAGGGTATGGGGGAAAGGGCATGGGACTTCCATGCCCTCCCTAGGAATCTCCACATATTCAGCTCTCAGGAAGTTCTCTGAACACAGTCTTCTTGGGCCTTTTGTGGAGACTTCATTGGATAGGCATGATTGACAAGCATTAGAAATGTGATTGGACAAAAAGGGTATGCGCTAAATCCAGAAAGGCCTATGTGTTCAGATTCCTGTTGGCTCTTCTGTGCAATATTCTTTCCTTCAGAGTATGGGGCAGGACCCTCTCTGGAATGGGGGTCTTATGACCCACAATTAGATTAGAGTCCTGCCATGAGCAGGTGAAAGGAGGGCAGGAGAAGGTCAGAGAGAGAGAGAGAGATTCTGTTTACTGTAATAAGAGCTATGGGAGTTATTAGGCAGGAACTGTGGACAAATATATATATACATATATATATATATTTTATAGTGCCCTTATAAAAGAGACCAGAACGAGACCCCTCACTCCCTCCTCCGTGCAAGGACACAGCAAGAGGTAGACAGTCTGAAATCCAGAAGAAGGCCCTCATCAGAACCCAACTATGCTGGCACCCTGATCTCAAACTTCCAGCATCCAGAACTGTGAGAAATAAATATCTGTTTTTTATAAGCCACATAATTTAGAATATTTTATTATAGCAGCACAATTGGACTAAAACAGGTGTCCTCTCTGTGCCAGGTAAATTGGGATATAATTAGGATATACTTAATTATATAACCCCTTAATTAATATTTATTGAATAATTCTGCTAAGAGGAAGAAGAAAGAAGAAATGAGGGAAGAAAGGAAGGAAGTAAAGAAGGAAAGAAGGAAGGAAAAAGAGCAGGAAAATAGATGAATTGATTGCCTGCTATGTGTAGGGGACTTAGCTTTTCTACATTATCTCTTTTAACCTCTCACAACAAACCCAGAGAGTCTATTAAGTTTAATAAATAAACAGATATGATAGAGGAACACACACACACACACACACACACACATATCACATATACACATACACTCTTGCAAGTTAATTGAAAAAGTATAAAAAAGCAAATGTATCAGTAACTGTATCTCTACATACACCACACACATTCACATATACACACATATATATATTCCATGTTAATTGAAAGAGCATAAAAAGAAAATATATTTATACACACATATTTGACTTTTTGTATTTTTCCACTTTTCCAATTAACTTGGAAGAGTGTGCATGCACATGTGTGTGTGTGCGTGTGTGTATATTCAAATGCAGTATTTATTGCCTAATGAATAGGGCAGACAGAAAATCAGGAGAAAGCTCATTAATTAGACAATAGAAAGAGGGAACATACCGTGTTTTGGAGCAGCACAAACTTCACATATATTATCTTATTCTACCTTCTCAATAACTCTATGAGGGAGATACTATCTTCATTTAGGAACATTAAAATGTGCATAGTTAATGATCACTTGGGAATTTAAACTCAGATCTATATGATTCCAAAACACCTTCTCATGCTACTTCAGCAAATATCTAGACTTGAGGATGCCTTTAATGATAGTTAGATGTAAGTCCTACTTAATATTTTTCTGATATTATTTAGCAGAACTTAGGAAGTTTAATATATATGAGGAAATTTGGAATTCTTTCAATCATTCATTCATTCAATAAATATTTATTGAATTCCTACTTCATGCCAGACACACAAGAGATAGTATTAAACTCTGCACCAGACATAGTCTTTGCCTTAAAGTGCTTACCGTGTCAGGGGTCAGGGGACGAGAACGCAGACCGTGGGAGTGCAACGTGGTGAGTTCTGCGATGGGGGAGTGCCGTGTGCAGAGGCGCACGTGATGGCTGGGTCTGTACCCTGGTGTCCAGAGTCCTTGAAGGCTTCTAGGACAGCTCTTTGGGAGAGGAGGCAGGAGCACATGGTAGCCAGATGAGCGGAGGTGAGGAGCAGAGGGGAAAGTGGTGAAGGCGGAGGGGGCGGTGAGTGATGCAAGGGCTCCAAGCAAAGGGATCTAGTTGTACGGAGACAACTGATGCCATAGGAGCTTCAAATGGCCTGACACGTTGTCTCATACTTGGCGGAACATGGGTGGGTAGGCAGAGAGGCAGTGATTGGATGGGAACATAATTGGGGAACACAGCCAGTAATTACTGCAGGAGCACGAGATGAGAGTTATTGACCCAGAAATCCCCCGTAAAAGGGCTTTCTCTGTCCTTTCAATTCCCAGAGACAGATTGTGCTGCTGTCGAAGGGAAAATGTGTGCTTTTATCCCTCATATCTAAGGAGGTCAGTATTTGCTAACACTCAAGGAGTCTGCATTATTTCCCAGTCGGCTAGAACATTGTGCTAATGAGGAGCAGGTCATAGGTTTAATCCCCTTATGGGCCTGTTAGCTTCCTTCTGTTCTGTAGCCACAGACAGCACCCCTAACTCTGGGCTGCACTTTCTCAAATGCCAGTTGCTGGCCAGAGAAACCTGGTGAGACCTTTTGGACAAATGAGAAAAAACTCATCACCACTCGGCACCTCACAGGGTTAGGCTTCCAGTGGATGTTCCACCGACAGTGCATAATCAATGTAATTGTGGTCTTCTAAGAATGCTTAAAACATTTATTGCTACTCCCACTAAATCTGTAGTGTTGGCTCCTGTGGAAATTTGCAGCCAAGAGGGTGCAATGAGCTAATATTATCCTCTTCTTCCTCTTCAGAGGAAACTAAAAGTATTTATTAAGCTTCTAGTGAATTGGCGATGCTACTAGATGCTGCAGCAAGAGGGCCAGATGCAATCTCTATTGCATAGAAGTTTAAGCTTAAATATCTGTATATTTATTCAGCAATGATTTTACAGCACAATCTACAGCCCCAGTTCTGTGCTAGGCATCTGGGAAGAAAAGCTGCACTAATTAACAGTTACTGAGCATGGCCCAGGTGCCAAGCACATAGATAGGCACTTTATAAGGATTATTTTATTTGATGCTCAAAATAGCATGTGAAAACCCAAGCTGGCCAAGCCCCCTCATCCTTCACCCCAACCCATGGCCTTCCTCTTTCCTGACATAGGAGGTTAGAAAGTGCAATACGTGTGGCCATAGAAAAGTACTATTGACAGAAATCCTCCCAGACAAAATTTCCAGTCAGGGACGTCTGAATAATTACAATAACTCTTACCAACTTACTATGTGGCAGACATTTTCTTCATTCAAACTTATATCATTCAAACTCTTTAATCCTCAGCCCAATCTTATGACATATGTTCTATTATTATTGATACTTTATCTACGAGGGAATTGAGACACAAAAGGGCAAAGAGGGCAGACCTGTCCAAGATCATACAGGAAGTAAGTGACTGAGCCAAAATTGTAACTGAGGCATTACTTTAGATCTGCTTAGCATGTTGTATTGTGCTGATTTGCTATTCATATATTTTCTTTGGAGTGTCTATGAAAATCTTTTGCCCCTTTTAAAATTAGGCAGTTTTAAAAAGGCAGAGAAACGAGTAAAAAGAAATAAGGTAGTTTGGCTTATTATTATTGAATTGCAGAGGGTTTTAAAACAATTTTATTTGGGATACAATTACTTTATCAGATCTATGTTTTGCAGATATTTTCTCCAAATGTCTTTAGTGCCTTTCAAAGTCCAAGCTTTTAAATTTTGTTGAAGGTCAATTTATCAACTTTTTTCTTTTATGGTTCATACTTTTGTTATGTGTGTCTTAGCTAAGAAATTTTTGTCTATTTCAAGTCACAAAGATTTTCTTTTAGTTTTCTTCTTGGAGTTTTATAGTTTTTACTTTTACATTTAGTACTGTTTTTCATTATGAGTTAATTTGGTAGATAATAAGAGGAAAGGGTCAAAGTTCTTTTTTTTCCATATGAATATCTTTTTTCATATGGATATCTGTCCTTTCTCCATTGAGTTACCTTTGCAGATTTATTGACAATCAATTAGCCATATTTTTGGTTAGTAATATTTTGTAATTTTTGGTATACTCATCTTGCATATTTTGTTACTTTATCTGTAAATATTTCTGTTGTGTGAGTGCTATTAAAAGTAAAAAACAAAGTTCATATCTGACAAAGGACAAATCTAGAGTATGTAAAGGAGTTTCAAAACTCAAAAGCAAACAATACAACTAGATAATGAGCAAAAAACATGAAGAGATATTTCACTGAAGAGCACATGCAAATGTTAAATGAGCACATGAAAACATGTTCAACACCACTAACCATTAGGAAAATGCAAATGAACACCTCAGTGAGATATCACACACACCTACTGGAACAGCAAAAATCATGGCCAGAATGTGGACAAACTGGATCTCTCGTGCATTGATGGTGGAAACATAAAACGGTGCAGCCGCTTCAGAAAATGTTTTGCAGTTTTTGAAAAACTTAAACATACACTTGCAATACAAGCCAGCAATTACACTCCTGGGCATTTATCTCATAGAAATGAAAACTTATGTCTGCACAAATCTCTGCACATGATTGTTCACAGCAGTTTTATTTGTAATAGGCCAAAACTAGAAATTGCCAAAATATTCCTCAATACATGAATTGTTAAACAAACTGTGGTACATCCATACCATGGAATACTGCTCATCAGTAAAAAAAGGAATGGATTCTTGATGTATGCAACAGCTTGGATGGATGCTAGGATTATTATGCTGAATAAAATATATCAAGGGCCATAAACTATGTGATTCATTTATATAACATCCATTTTTTTTTCTTAAGACAGAGTCTCACTCTGTTGCCCGGGCTAGAGTGAGTGCCCTGGCGTCAGCCTAGCTCACAGCAACCTCAAACTCCTGGGCTCAAGTGATCCTTCTGCCTCAGCCTCCCGAGTAGCTGGGACTACAGGCATGCGCCACCATGCCCGGCTAATTTTTTTTTCTATATATATATGTATTTTTTAGTTGTCCAGATCATTTCTTTCTATTTTTTAGTGGAGACGGGGTCTCACTCTTGCTCAGGCTGATCTTGAACTCCTAACCTCGAGTGATCCACCCGCCTCGGCCTCCCAGAGTGCTAGGATTATAGGCGTGAGCCACCGCGCCCGAAGTTGTTTTTAAAAGGCGATATACTAAGAGAAACTTTAAAATGTTATTCTTACATGTAACATCTTTTATGTTTTTATACTTCTGATTTTTAGAAAGTTTTATAGTATTGCCTTTAAAATGATTTTCTTATTTTGTTAACAGCATTGATATTAAATTTAACAGGTAGGTGAAAGGAAGGTGGATTTTTTTCTTCTTCCATTTGGTCCTTTAGTAACCCTTCCAAGTTCCCTATGGTAGACCCTAACCCTGACAGGATAATCTTTGGACTGAGTGATCCAGTAAACCAAGATTAACCATTCCTGCCCCCCCAACACACAGAGTCTGCTTCTAATGATAGTATACTATGCTATCACTAGAAGTTTCTGGCATAATTTCTCTCATCATAAACCATTACACAAACCAGGCCTTTAGGGAAGAGATCGTTCCTTTCAATTGTGTATTCTCAGACTCATACAGCCATCAAATCCTGGACATGGCATAGAATCATATTAGAATACCATTATGGAGTCGGGCAGGTGGGAAATTCCTTCTAAACTAGGAGCCCCCCCCAACACAGCCCAAGTTTAAGTTTAACCTTCTAATAAGATTCCTTTGAAGGAGGTACAAGCACAAGAGCTATAACCAGGATATTGTCATCCTTTTTATAGCTCTCGTTTCTAACGTAATTAGTACTTCATAAGACAGGTTCTTTGTAAGAACTAAAAATACTTTTAAGGATAAAAACCTTCCTCGGGTTTTATTTCAATTTGGTAAATAAATAATACTAAAAACTAAGATGTTTTTATTATTGTCAGCATCAGAAATTCATCATCATGTCCTGTTAAGGAGTCTTTAGTCTTCCTTCCTTGTGTTTCCACAAATACTTGTTTTATTTTTCCAGCATGTCTCATACCCTGCAGATTTTAAAAAATGCATGTAATTAACTTCTTGTCTTCACTTCATAGACCACGTCATGCTTACCCTTTTAAGCTTCCCTACTCTTAGGTCTTTTATGGAATAACTTCTTAGTTGATGAAGTCTTGTTAGACCCAAGAGTAACATTTTGTGTGTCTTGCAGGTTGAATAAAATACTACTAAAGAGTATGACTTTGCTAAAAGGAATCTTCTGAGAGTGGTGGTGTCTTTGCAAAACTCTTTGCACTTGAATCGAATAGGAAGTTTTGTTAAGAGATTTGGCATCTGCAGAAATCCTTAATTTCTTCTGACTTCTTGCAGTCCAGATGCTTTTTAACCACAGGCAACAGAGTAAAAACATGCATGTGACAAACTTGTAAACCAGAAAATGATGACAGCAGGCAGAGCGAGGTGCTGTAAAATTTTTATCATCGCCCTTGAAGTGATCATGTTACTTATTAATAGTGAAAATTCAAGTTCTAACAAGGGGCGGTTTTAATCTGTGTTCAGCCTTGCCACTGTGCTTTCTTTTACCAGGTGCTTCTTCACTTCCCCATTTTCCCCTGACTTGAAGTTCACAAGTCACTTCTCTCATCTTCTGAAAATTCTAATGAGTCAACTCCAGTGATGACCTTCTGCTGGCTTTTTGTTAGTTCGTGTGACCACAGAACAGAAACTTAGTCCTTTGTAGCCTATTGCAATGTGCAAAGATCAAAAAAGGAGGAAATATTGACAAATCTATTTCTCAGTAGGAGTCAAACTGCATTATCTTTTTTTTTTTTTCCTCCTACATTTTGTTCTAAGTGGTCTGGAATTGGAAAATCCCAACAGTAAAAACATTCTTTTTTTTTTTTTTTTTTTAGAAAGGACTAGACTAAAGGACTGCCTTATCCTGATTAGTTTTTGGGGCTTTGGAAGAGAAGCCAAGTTGTGTTCATTTCACTTAGTTTCAAGAGAAGTATTTTTTTTAATCAAAATTTTAGCTCCTCTTGAAATCCCACTTTTCACATATTCTTTCTTTTAAACTTTTCAGGGCCAGAGGCAGTGGCTCACACCTGTAATCCTAGCACTCCGGGAAGCCAAGGCGGGAGGATTGCTTGAGCTCAGGAGTTCAAGACCAGCCTGGGCAAGAATGAGATCCCCTCTCTACTAAAAATGGGAAAAATAAGCCAGGTGTGGTGTCGAACACCTGTAGTCCCAGCTACTCAGGAGGCTGAGGCAGGAGGATTGCTTGAGCCCAAGAGTTTGAGGTTGGCTGTGAGTTAGGCTGATGCCACAGCACTCTAACCTGGGAAACAGAGTGAGACTTTGTCTCAACAAAACAAAACTATTATTTTTATTTTGCAGTATAATCTGTTGCTCTTTTGTATTTACTTTTAAGTTCAGAAAGTTATTACCTCACTGGAGATCTAGAAAAGGTTCCATTTAATATGCTGTGTTTTATAATAAGATATAAGTGAAAAAACTTTTCTCCAAATTATCAAGTCATCAATACCATACTATTTTAAAAGTACATTTTCCCTGTATTGCTTCATAATGGCCTTTTATCATAAATGATTCTACATTTGTCTATTTCTGAGCTATCTAATCTCTTTTATTGATCTCTGTTTATTTTTATAAGTGTAACTGTAGAACATATTTTATTATTACCCTTTAGTTTGAATTTTTACAAGTAGACAGTACTTAATGGATTTTCATGGTACTTCATGGATCCAAATATTAGGAATTGATCATAGGCAAAAAAGGTGGGGCAAAAACTTATCATTATAATTTTATCTGAGTTTTTCTACCTACTTGGTTCTGTGCTATTTTTGTAGTATTTACTTGATACAGTCTTTGAATGCTACCTCGAATTTTATTTCAAAATTGAGGGGAGGAAATTTAAAAGCAATGATAATAAACAAAATTTTATTTGCCTTTATTGTTAGAGACAGAATTTAAGGAAAAATCCTGATGATTTTGATTACAGGTAGCTGAGTAATCTCTTTATTTATTTATTTATTTATCTATCTATCTATCTGTTTATTTTATTTTTATTTTTGGTAAATAGTCTCTCCCCAGTAAGACTGCAGTTCTTTTTTTTTTTTTTTTTTTTGAGACACAGTCTCACTCTCACTCACAGTTGCCCTGGCTAGAGTGAATACCGTGGCATTAGCCTAGCTCACAGCAACCTCAAACTCCTGCGCTCAAGCGATCCTACTGCCTCAGCCTCCCGAGTAGCTGGGACTACAGGCATGTGCCACCATGCCCAGCTAATTTTTTCTATATATTTTTAGTTGTCCAGATAATTTCTTTCTATTTTTTTTTTAGTAGAGACGAGGTCTCGCTCTTGCTCAGGCTGGTCTTGAGCTCCTGAACTCAAACAATCCACCCGCCTCGGCCTCCCAGAGTGCAAGACTGCAGTTCTTAATCACAGAACATATTCTTTTCCTTGTAATGGCCCTCAGTACTGTGTTCTATTAGCAAATATCTGAACTTAATAGTTGGGTGGTGCCCTTAGTATAGATGTTATGTAAGGAATTGTGACCTTCGTTTAGAGTCAATCATCCATGAAATTGAAGGAGTCA
>CAUYSK010005656.1:0-16599 GCA_963575035.1 Avahi laniger | reverse complement strand
GTTGTTGCTGTGATTGCCTTTGGGGTTTTCTTCATAAATTCTTTGCCTAGGCCAATGTCTATAAGAGTATTTCCAACATTTTCATCTGGAATTCTAATAGTTTCACACCTTAGGTTTAAGTCTGTTACCCACTGTGTGTTGATTTTTGTCAGCGGTGAAAGGTGTGGATCCTGTTTCAGTCTTCTACATCTTCAGTCTTCTACTATCCAGTTTTCCCAGCACCATTTATTGAATAAGGATTCTTTTCCCCAGTGAATGTTTTTGTCTGCTTTGTCAAAGATTAGGTGGCTATATGAGGATGGTTTTATACATCATATGATTTTTTATTAGGGACTACTGCAAAGGTAATCCTAAACAGTTTGTAATTGTAAACAGTTTTTCAACATTTCATTTTTGGAATTTATTTCACCAATGATACAAAGTCTTCTGGAAACTGTACATTTTTAGACATTGTTATTATTCACTAAAATTTCTAGAAACATCATCTTTCCCTAAAAATAAAGTTCCATTTTTATTTGCACATAGAAATTATTACAGAATACTTTTTTCCTTACTATCAATTTCTTTTTTCAAATGGTTCCTGCTAACTTACATGGGTAATTTGAAAAGAACAAACAAATGATTCAGTTCTTACACATATATAGCTACATAAGCTTCTCTAACTTTCCTTGCTGGGCTGGCATACGCTGTAGTATAGTGGGGTATATACATATGACTATAAAACTCTGAAATACATGTGATAAATTTCTAAACATGAAGCCATAACTCCTTTTAGAGTCAGTAATGTTTCATGGCCATATTCAACACTTGACTGCTTCATGCAGCTGGTAAGTACTGGCTATGGTAACCTCACAGAAGCCTGTTGTCCCTAAATTTGAAAACACTAGTGCCAAATTAAGGAGAACAGGAATTTGGCTTTATAGGTCCACACAATCAAATAAAATAGCACATAAATATGACTGCCAAACTCAGTTATTTGTGTAACCTTGACTGAAAAAAATGGTTCCTTTGTATTCTCACCTCCTTAGGCTGCCTAGTACATTCCTGGTTCACGCCTCTCCTTCTGGTATAATTATTAATACAGCTCCTTGGCACTCGCAAACATGTTACTGTTTGAGTGTACACTTTATGGTTACCTGGTCATCTGCCTTGTAAAGGGAACCCTCAACTCCAGAAAGGATGTGCAACAGGAGGAAGGGAATACCAGCTTAGTCATTTCTGTCAAGCATATATTTTTGCTTAATGTCACAGCCAGATTCCTTCATACTTGCATAAATCTAGTTTGCAATCAACATACAGTTGAACATCTTTGTACCTGGTAGAAATCTAGATATTGTTTGAATCTTAGCTTGATTTAAAGTTCCAATAGCATGGCTACCATTCCTTTTAGCTTTATCAGCATATTTGGGGGGGGAACAAATAATTTATATAACAGATTTCTGACTCTTTCAAAGCAGAAAAATCTGGCAATAGTTTTCAGCTGTTTATATAACATTCTAAATCATGAGTTCTGTCTCAGAAATCCAAGGCACGTTTTCAGGACTTTTCCTAAAAGTACCACATTTCACTTTACGTGCCCCCACCTCCCACCACCTTCTCCCCAACTCCTCTCGCCCGTCACTACTTCACAAAGTGGCTTTTGAACTAGTCTCAGGACAGTGTTGCTTCTCAGGGTATATAAATTAACAGAGCGACGTCAGTACTGAATCTCAAATGAAAACGATTTACTCTTCTTCAAAGATTATTTTACATTTTGGACTAGCTTACAAATTAGAATTGATCGATTCAATTAAGTAGAAGTCTTTAGACAGAAGATAAAATGATGTATTCTCGTGGCAGTGAGTGCAATTTCAAGTGGTCACAGAGTTTCGGTTCCAAATGTTTTCACTTGCTTTATTCCTCATATAAAATACACAAATATATAGATTCACTGTGTATAAATCTAACTGGCATAAATTTACTAGGGGAGAAATCAGCAAAGTACTTTCCTGTGTCTGTCTCACATAATAATTTGCATAGTTAACCAGTAGTGACCTCTTCCTTTTAATAAACAAGTTGTAGTTCACAACCTGAATTCATTATTTGTAGAGAATGTGAGTTTATAATTATTTTCCAGGACATGTTTCAAAGCAACAGCATTTCAAAGCAACAGTATAATTCAAGCATTTTTGAACATTATACATGCATAGCAGAAATAACAAATGTATGGTTGTGTGCCTTCAGCCACACTCTTAAGAAAAGGGAATGAATACCATTTGACCACAGGATCTGTTTGACCAAGAGTGTAAGTTTGTTCAGAAGCATCAATCCAGGCTAAAGACCTGAATAAACACATTTTCATCAAATACATGAAAACTGAAGCTTTCAATCTTTCTTTCTCTCTTTTTAGTAAGTGGCAGAACACCTTCATTAAATGAAATATCAGTTGGAAGCCTAAATGTTATCTCCATATAAAAGAGGAGATGCTATAGAAACAAACGGAGGAGGAGGAGCTTCAATTCCAACACCCATCCCTCTCCCCCCCCCCCCCCGCCCCATTCCTAAGCGCTATCCCTCCTCTTTCAGGGTTACAGTAACATAGAAGGAAAGGGCAAGAAAGAAGGAAACTTGCCTCAGTTACCTACAGTATGTAATTTATAATATTTTATGGTATGGGGAAACAAAAAAAACGTCTTTGTTTCCTTTAAAAGACTAAGGTTTCAAAAATAAAATCTGCAGCTGCTATACATAGAAACCAAAAGAAACTCTCTGATTAGGAGCATTAACGATAAGGAAAGTGTTGCCCTGAGTCATTTTTTTCTGACTTATGTGTTTAAATTCAAATGATTTCAAATTAGACGTTAACTGATAGCAAGTTTGTTTGTTACTAAATATAGTGACTCAACTAATTTTGAGCAGATCTTATATTATCTGTGCTAACAGGTGCATAGAAGAGAAAATGAAATGGATTGAGCAACACTTTAGGAACATCTGGATAGGATATTCAACTTGTATTCCTCATAGTCTGATTGCCTTTTTATCTTCATTTCCAATTTTTATTATGATCTTTTGGTATAAAAGTCATGTATGCAACATCTATTTAAAGCTGTGCTACATATAGAATATTCATAACTGGCAACTTCCAATGATGATTTTCATTGCATAGATTGCGCATATTGAAAAGGGATTACCAACAACTTCCAAATACATTTTCAGTGGGAATGATCTACAAGATGAAAATACTGAGGTTGCTATGAGTGCCTTCATAATGTTTTGTCTTTTTTTCTATTATTAGTATGAATTCATACAATGGAAACATTCCTAAATCAACTTAAAAAAAACATTCATATATACACACAAACTAGTTCTTGTACTATAAAAATATGCTGTCTGTTTGGGAAATATTTTAAATAAACCACCATAATTCTGGAAATAGATATTTCACAAATTAGGTTTTAATCTATTTGAGAAACACGGTGAATTTAGTAGATGTTTGGACAGTCTAACAAGGACAAGATGAGAAGAAGTACCACTAGAAGTAGGAACTTAATGATTTTGTTACTTTAGTGACTCATTTGGTGGTTCTTACTAATTATATTTAAATGCTAGGTTTCTATTAATATATGTGGTATTGTAAGGTTTATATTATACAATTGTGGGGAACTTCACTGGTGTTCCACTTTTCTCAACAAAGTATAAAAAATAAAACTACTTCTTGCTCATTTATATATACTTCCCTGGATTTTTATACTACTAAGTAAAGGAGGCTACTAGCATTCTCCAAATGAATTGCTTCTGAATACATGAGTTTGGGATTACCAGAAAAATGCCAGGACACTGAAATATGTTAGTTATAGCTGACATTTAGTGTTTCTGGCAAGAAAATCAGAAACACATTAATCAGGATAAATACTAGGATGCTTCCCCACATTTCTTCTATAGCATTAGCTTTTAATGTCAATTAATAAAGCAAGAAATATATGCTTTTTAATAAGAGTAAAATAACCAAGAAAACAGTTTATTAAATACTAGCTAATAATCTAATTGTCCTCCCAAATGTGACCTATACAAATTATCAGTCAAATTAGAATGAAATATAGATCACTAACATGGAGAAAAGCTAAATTAATAAATAGGACTTCAAAAATCACCCATTTAGTGACATTTTGAGAGCCCATCGTGCTAATAGATCTCTCACTCTAGGCTCTTATGCTTTGCCTTGGTTTTGCATCCTTTTCTGCCTCCTAGCAGGAGGTGAATTCACTTTCTTTTTCTTCTCTTCCCCTCCTCCCCCCACCTCCTCCTTCTACTCCTCCTCCTCCTCCTCCTTCTTCTTCTTCTTCTTCTTTTTTTTTTTTTTTACTTTGTTCTTTAGATGCACTTCCATCACCTTCTGTGGTCCTAAGTATAGTTTCAGAGCCAGTTATCTCCACATTCATGTTTCTGCCCTGTGTATCATCCCATGGCAAATTCCAGCGGGATGACCTCCAGCCAGTGCATAGCAAAACACATTCACATCAACTCATCTCTCCCTAAAACACACCTCCTTTCTCCAATATTCTCATATCTGTTGGTACCATGTTTTTAGCTTAAAAATTCTGCAACCATCTTTGACATTTTTTCTTTTTCGATACTCATAAAGTTTCTTTATATGAAAATATTAATGAACCTTTTTCCCTTCTCCATTCTAGTCACCATGACCTCCAGCACTTCTTTAGTGACCCTTTGATTCTGGTTTCTCCGTATGCTAATTAATCCTACTGAAAGAAAACAATATATTGATCCCATAACTGACTTTTTCCAGAAACTCCAATTGTTTTCCAATGTCTATCATGAGAATTTCACATTCCAATATAATGCCATCTTACCTTCCCTATCATATTTAAAAAATTGCTTTGTGGTAGTTACATCACTTTGTATTCCTGGGGTAACTTAAGAAGGAAAAGATTACCGTGTATAATTGATTTCTGAATATAAATGTAGATATTTTATTTAGCCTTATTGCTTTTCATCCTGTTGGAGTTGGTCTCATTGCTTCAACCTGTCAGGGTCATTTTGAATCTCTACTAAATTCTCTGGGGCATTATTTATATTCCACTACCTTATCATCACTGTATTAGATAAACATACCTGATATGTCTTCATTTAAGTTTATAATGAAAACATGGAATGACTGAGAGCCAAGGCAAAAATTCTCAATCATACCCCTAGAGATCTCTCTCCAATTGTCAGTCATTCATTAACACAATGCCCACATTTTAAACTAACCAACTCGGTTCACATAACTATGCAGGATAAAAGCATTTGGGAAATGTTGTCAACTGTTAAAAATTAGGGTATGTAGATGTACAGGATTATAATGATTCACAGACCCAGAAACCTATCAAAAAGGAAATGAGTCATTTCTCATGACCCCTTTTAGTGGATGCATAAAGGTTACCACATTATCTTCTGCATGCAAATTAGCCAACTACATAAACTATTTCTGTTATGCCTGGTGTTAATACAACTTTGTTTCATATTTTCTAGTGAGAAACAAAATTATTAAAGATGTTAATATCTTCCTTTTTTATGAAGCTTTGTATGCTAAAAGAGAGATAGGAGAGAGGATGGAAGAGCAACTTGACTTCTAAATGAAGTTCTCAACCCCTTTTTATCATTTGGCTTTCTTCCTCAGCTGGAATGTTCAAGAGAAACAAAGAATCAAGGAAACAGCCAACCAACCAAACAAAAACTCCCTATTTGCTCTTAAGAATGTGTGGGATGCCACTATAAAATATTGCCTTCTGAAATAATATAAGAGCACCATAAATAATAAATATTTGAGAAATTAAGATAACACTTCAGTGTATAAATGAAAACAGAAAGCCCTTTATAGACTGTCATAAGCAGAAACATTGGTTTTGGAATTTTACATCAATAAACAGCCTCTCTTTGTCTCTTTTTGATGGGAAACAGAGCTAAAGTGAGGTAAAATTTAAGCTATGAGAACAGATAAATATGGGTCTAAATCTTGGCTCTGTAATTTACCAGTGGTGTGAACATGGTCAAATCACTTTCACTTTTCTATATCTCAGTTTTCTCATCTATAAAATGGGGATGATAATACTTACCCTATTAACTTTTTGTGAGGATTAAAAGAGAGAATACACATAAAGTGCTTATTTCCAGATCCATAACTTAGTAACTTTTTTTTTTTCCAGAGACAGGGTATCACTCTGTCACCAGGCCGGAGTACTGTGGCACAATCATAGCTCGCTGCAGCCTTTAACTCCTGGCCTCAAGTAATCTTTCTGCCTCAGCCTCCCAAGTAGCTACTACAACAGGCACAGCTGGCTAATTTATTTATTTTTTTGGAGAGACAGGGTCTTGCTCTGTTGCCCAGGGTCATCTTGAACTCCTGGCCTCAAGTGATCCTCCTGACTCAGCCTCCCAAAGTGCTAGAATTACAGGTGTAAGAAACCAAACCTGCCCATAACTTGGTAACTGCTTACAGAGTGATTACTGTCTTATTTGTCGTCCACTCACTCAACTCCTTTTTCTAATTTTATTTTCCTATGTTGTGACTCTCTTACCCTTTCACTGTCCTGTTATTCTTTCACGCTAATCCTTGAAAATAGAAAAGTAGTCAATATGTTGTTCAATTTTACAGATTATTTTATTAGCATTATGTTATCATAAGGGTTTTTCTCTACAATAAGATACTTGCATTTTAACACTTGCATATCTAAAATAGGAATAAAAAGATTTATCTCTTTCTAAAGAAATTCTAGACATCAGAAAGCAAGTAAGAAAATATTCTCTCAGCCAAAATATAGGAAGACCAAGATACCTTATTTTCTAAAATAACATTTATTTAGTGTTTTGAAGGAAATTGGTTTGAAGGAGGAAAACAAATTAATAATTAAAATCCTACTAATTATTGAACAGATATTATGTGCCTGTGGTGTGCTTCACACATATTTTTAAAATTCATACCTCATGTACTCTAAGATAAAAATTATCCTCATTTTACACATGAGAAAATTAAAGATAAGAAAAACTAGTTATTTTATTCAAAACCACAGAGCTAGATGAGGGGGAATAGGATTTGAACTAAGGTCTTACTGACTGCTAAGTTTATGCTAGTAATCACGGTGTTATATAGAACTTTGATCTATACCTCCCACAGAATTCGTTTTCACTGGGCAAAAGAAAGCAGAAACTAACATCGATTGAATGGCTAATGTCCCAGACATTTTACATATAAAATTAGCTACTAATATCTACTGTCAGAAGTTATGGGAACTACAGCTACACTTATCACAGAGGTCTCTATCCTTGTAGACAGACACAGTTCTGTTTCCCTCTAGAATGCTTCTTGGCCTCCTTGGTTGTACTCCTTTGAGGAATTCTTCCCCACTATGTTTGGTCCTGTTGGGACTGTGAATCAAGGTGTGTGCCCCTAAACCCAACCCGAGCCTCTAATGAGTGCATATAACATGGTTGGAGTCATTGGGGTCTTTTTCAAATCTTCTGTGTGGTAACTACAGCAAGGGTTCTCTTACACTTTTTTGTTAATGGGGGTCTGGGGCTCTGAGTGGCCAAGCTTTCTGCTATATACAGCATGGTTAAATAGGACCAACAAAATAAGGGAAGCAGAGAAAAGTTGAGCCAAGAGAGGAGGACAATGAGAGTGACAGAACCTTATGACACAGTATTAGTCCTGTACAAATTCCTCTTTCACTTTTTAAGAGTCTAGTTCGAATTGGGTTTTACTCATAAGTACCTGAAAGAGCTCTAACTAAATCACCTCTTCTTTCTTAAAATTCTTCTGATTCTTCCCATCTTTCTTTTCTGGCTAAATACTACTTGTACTCATTTACTAACATCCCCTAAACTTAACCAACCTCTCTCCTTCCTTCACCCAGAAACTCCAGGATTCACTTATTATATGAGTTTTAGCACATTTAGTGTTATTTTAGTTTTTCTTGATAACTCTTGTGTTATAACCTTCCCTACCATCTTGAAAAGCACCTTTAAGATCCTATACTGTTTCAGATAATGATATTACAGATAAAGAAGACTATTTTTGCCATGAGATATACTGCTTTAACTCAACTGAATATTAAACTCTAATTATTTTTAATTCTTTTTATTTATTTATGTATTTATTTATTTTTTTCTTTTTTTTTTAGAGATGGGGTCTCACTCCCGCTCAGGCTCATCTCAAACTCCTGACCTCAAGCAATCCTCCCGTCTAGGCCTCCCAGAGTGCTAGCATTGCAGGCAAGAGCCACCATACCTGGCCGTGAATGTTAAACTTTTAAAAACATATTTTATTTTTAAAATAATATTTCAAATTCTAAAATGCACTGTTGCTGTCACTGTGATCCTGTTTTTCTTTTATATCAATTAATTTTTACTGTCATCCTTCCTAATATGAATGGAATCACAAATATACTTCAGTGAAATGTGCTGATCAAAAACAAGCTAAAATAATGTTTTGTTTTCAGTATTATACTCTTTTTTCCCATCTTTGTAAATACAAGGACACATTCATTAAACTTGGGCTCTTAAGAAAAAAGTAAAAAAAGATAAAGGGGAATTTATTCAATTTTATTTGTAAGTATATTTAAAGTTAATATTTTTGTGTCAGTGTAGATGTTCCTTGACTTACAATGGAGTTGCATCCTGATAAACCAGCATAAGTTGAAAATATCATAAGTTGAAATGCATTTGATACACCTAACACACCACACATCATAGTTTAGCTTAGCCTAGCCTAACTTAAGTGTGTTCAGAACACTTACATTAGCTAACAGTTGGGCACAATCATATAATACAAAACCTATTTTATAATAAAGCGTTGGATATCTCCAGTAACTCATTGAATGTTATACTGAAAGTGAAAAACAGTTTCTAGTGAGTGTGCATCACTTTTTCACCATTGTAAATTCCAAAAAAACATTAAGTCGAATCATCGTAAGTTGGGGATTGTCAGTACATTCATTCACAATGTCAAATCTAGTACTTCAAATCTTATTAACAAATCATGTTTTTAGCACTCTAATTAGAAATTTAACACAACTTCCAGCACTATTAAATCTATCTACACTTAGTCTTCATTTCTACTCACACAGCACAGTAACCTATCATGAATTGCAATAATATTTGTAACAACTGACCCTGAGAATGAGCTAGTTTAAGGTTGTTTAGTGGTGACAGAAGGCAATGAAAGTCCATTATAATGACAGCCATTTCAACAAGAATGCTTTAAATACCATGCTTGCAAAAAATAAGTCCCACTGCTTCAGCAGAGTAGGTCATAGAACTTTAAAGAAGCCAAATGACAGATCAGCAAAAGACCAAAGATATTATAGCATTGAATAAAATATTCAGAAGGACCTGTAACATGAACTTAGTCATAATAATAAAGTAGGCTTCAGACCAAAAAGAGAAAGGTGTGAAATGAAAATCTTGCTGGGTGTCAGCAATGAAACGCAGCACATTTCTTGTAAAGCTTCACCCAGCTAGTTTGCCAAATTAGCTGACAAATGTCTGCCATAATCATGCAATTTACACATTAGTAGTCATTTTAGAATTAGTCTCATAGTTATGTATTTTTGGAGTTCTTTAGGTTGAGGAGATGTTTGGAATTGGTATTTTAGGAATTCTTTTTTTTTTTTTTTTTTGCCTTTTCCTGGTAATTATCCCTAATACAGATATTTTCTAAGAAACTTGAGGAAGGAGGACTATTCAGCCTTCTCTTTTGCAGATACAGTGTTGCTGCAACTGATTATGTCATTTATGCACACTACACAAGGATGTCACAGCTAAGGAGGCTCCGTTCACATCGCAGATGTCGCATATTTGCATATTATCTTGATAATTTTCCAGCATTGAAAGTCAAGTGTCTACTTCATCTCTCTGCACATCAGTTTCCTCATTTGTAAAATGAGATCAATAGCAGTATCCTACATCACTGGATTGGATTGTGATGAGGATCAAATGAGTTAATGAATATAAAGCTTTTAAAAGTTGCTAGTTATCATTAACTAATTTTCACTCATAACCTCATTCACAATGTGGCCGAGATTGTGCTAAGTGCATTTGATGATATTTTCCAAATAACAGTAAGGTACCTGTTGGATTCCAGAGCACTAGTCCTAAAGTAATTCACTCACTCATTTATTCCAGATGTATTTATAGAAGGAACAGGGATGAGGACCACGGAGCAGGTACTAGGCTAGTTACAACGCAAGGTGATAAGTGATTAATTAGCTCTCTAGAAAAAGCGCTGTGAGAGGAAGAACTCAGGATAGCAGAGGGAAGGTAAAAAGCTTCATAGGGGAGATGACTTTGTGGGAGGGTGTCACGGAAGTAAGATGGGAGGATCTCCAAAAAGCAGAGTCCAAAACCTTCTAGTTCCCTGATCAATGCTGTTCATATTCTTCCTTCTCCCAATTCATCTGCTCTGGGCTGAGTGCCCGAGCTAGCTGAATGAGTGGCCGAGCTAGCTAGTGAATGTTAAGAGACAGAAGGATAATCCCAAGGGTAAGTTAACACAGGTTTCATCAATGCTGTAAACACTTCCTACTGCCTCAAGGAGAACTGGGTAGGCAGATGTGAATGAAGTCACATAAAACTTTTACACTTTTGATAGAGAAAGTCGGAGGACATTATAAATACTAATATGTATCTGGAGAGTGTTTAATTCTTTATTAAGTACTTTGACATTCATTATTTTGTGTGATCTCCCTCACAGTCATTTCCTATAAGAAAGTTACATGTTGTTATCTGCCTTTTATAGATGAGGAAATAGAATTTCAGTCAAGTCGAGAAATGTCACAGCCTGAATTTGAACCCTGGTTCGCTGACTCTAAATTTTGTGCTGTTTCTACCACATCTTATTCTTTTCCCTTCTTGAAACTTATGACACCAGGACTAATGAAAAAATTGCTTTCATGACAATAAGATTGTAGTATGCCTTTTGTTTTCGAATTATTGAATTTTTAAATCTTCTTGAACTTAAATAGGATATTTAGTTTTGATGAAAATCTAGTTAAAATTCTATTCGTTTCTATTAAAACGTCTAATCCAGTGTTTTCCAAACCTGAATAATAGCCAGACCCTTTCAAATAGGACAATATTCATAGGTCCCTAGTGCTCGCTTAAATTATATTTACTATAATGTTACTTAAATATATGTAAATATAAAACCAGATATTAATTCCTTTGTCTTCTAGCTTTTATAAAACTCTTTATGACCACAAACCACAACAAAGATACAAATTAAATACAAATAAAAATTAAAAACCTGATAAAATTCAAATTAAGAATATTAATTTAATATGATAATGGTAGTATCTTGCTAAAGTTAGGTCACTTGCATTGGCTTTTATAATAGAAAGATGTATTTACATATTCTATATAAATATGTTCTATAAGTCATTGTCATTATCAGTATCAATTTTTACCTTTATTTCAACCAATAGTTTCCCCAAAATCCATTACATCCCCTAATATGCAAAAAGTAAAGATAAAAAGCATGCAACAAAAAAATTTTCAATTATGCAATTACTGCTATAATTAGTGCTAAAACTCAAAATGGCATCTTCTCAGATGGCATTCAGGCAAGATACCTGCTCAAAGTGAGCTTCAAACTAACAGGTAGGTTCCTTTGTATGCCCCATGCCTGGTGCCCCAGGGGGTACCTATGATAACTAAAGTGTCTGCCACCTTGAAAATCCTTGTCCTTATAGAGCCTCATAACTTCATCTCTTCTGTTACATCGATTAATTGTATAATACACATATTATTAATGTTTTCATTGTTTTTCTTCCTGGCCTAAGACTAAGCAGTACAGGTTCTTCTGTACTATTGGGTATTCACAATGTCAAATGATGAAATAAAAAGTTAAAATCTTAGTCCATTAAGATGTCTTTGAATTGCAAATTCTAATTTAAAAATAAAAAAGTGTTTCCATAACTGATAAAAATAGTCGTTATAAGGAAAATAAATGATTATTTCTGTCATTTTTTACACAGGGAAATCACAACCTAATTGACAGCCAAATATGTTAAATAAACACATTAAAAATGAAAACCAGACTTTTTAGGGGTCCTCCAGATACCTATTTTGTCATGAATCTAAATACAGAAAGTGAAGTGAAATTACAGTGCAATAGTTAGTTATTAGTTGATAAATAATCAAAAAAGAAAAAATTAAAAAAGAAAAACCCTCAAAACTCTCACAGGCCTCTATTTTGTCCACAGATTTCTCATCAAAATTTCTTTAGTAATAATAAATCAACTTTCCACTTTTACAGTAGAACTCTTTTTGCTCCTAAATCTGCTACTCCCTTTAACTCTATTTAGGAACTTAAAGGTGGATGATTTTGCTTGCTGATGCTTCCAATTTTAATTTAAATGTGTTAAAAAGCTGGTAAAAAATTGCCTCAAATGAAAACCTCATAGCCCATCATCTCAGTTGGCACTTGTATATAAAACTTTTGGACAATCTCGCACTCACCTTCTCTATTGTTACATTTCTTTTCCTTCCAATTATTGTAAAATCCAATTATGGCAACAGGATTGAAAATAGCCAATGAATTTTATGCTTCAATGTTTTCAAAGTGCTCTGCAGTCATCAATATTAAGATTTAAGTCAAGCAAACAAGTAGAAAGTATCAGGATACCTGAAGCTTAACATAATTAGATGTCAAGTATGAAGAAATGTTTGTAAACAAAGTGTTTTGCTAACAGCATAAAATAATTGGCATTTTCGATAGGAGGATCTGACATTGGCTGGTTCTAAGAGAATAGATACAGTGCCCTGTTTGTGTATAAATAAAGGGTCAGGTTAGCCAGGGAAATATGCTAATAGCTAATGGGAAAATAAAATACACAACATAAAAATGTTTTTGAGATGGATAATGTTGTGAGGTAAGGTGAGTAAGATGGATGGCAAAGAATGGCATATTTTTCTTCAAATATAATTTTAAGAAGTCCTATATTTGCAGAAAGATCCTGTGTACACAGTATCTAGAAATCCACCATCACTATGGCATCAGGTGATTGTGACTATGGATGCGATTTATTTGTAAAATATCTAAAGGGAATGGGACTAAGAAGGACGGCCAGGATCATTCTAGGTAGAGTTGAAAGAGATGGCAAAAAATGCAGAAAGAAAACATTAATAGTATCAGGGAAATGAGTCAAGTTATTGAGGAGATATTCCAATATCATTTGAAGCAAATATCAGTTATCATAGTACTTATAATATTGTAGAACAGTGGTCCCCAACCTTTTTGGTACCAGGGACTGGTTTCATGGAAGACAATTTTTCCATGGACAGGGGTGATGGGGGATGGTTTCGGGATGATTCAAGCATGTTACATTTATTGTGCAGTCAAACTTCTCTGCTAATGATATTCTGTGTTTGCAGCCGCTCCCCAGAACTTGCATCACTGCCTCAGCTCCACCTCAGATCATCAGGCATTAGAGTTTCATAACGAGTCCACAACCTAGATCCCTTGCATGTGCAGTTTACAGTAGGGTTCACGCTTCTATGAGAATCTAATGCCACTGCTTATCTCATGGGAGGTGGAGCTTATGCGGTGATGCAAGGGGTGGGAGTGACTGTAAATACAGATGAAGCTTCACTCGCTCACCTGCCATTCACCTCCTGCTGTGCGACCTGGTTCCTAACAGGCCACAGTCAACTACTGCTACATGTCCTGAGTGTTGGGGACCATATTTGTTGAAGATGTATTACAAATTGAAATTAGTTTATTTTTTTTTTATTTTTGCTTTTTGCAGCAAAAGGAAGAAATGCTCAGAGACACATGACCACTGGATATTCAGAAACAACACAAACTTACACATAACACTCCAATGAAATATCCGTAGTACATACTTGTCAAAGAGTAGCGTGATATATGGGATGGAGGAAGAATAGCTTTCAGACAAAATGTTGATATGCCCCCCCAGCCCTCCTTTGCATCCACTGCCTATTGCTAGCTCCTTGCCACCCCCCTTTTCTGTTTCTTCCCCCATCTGGAAAATACTGTCTACTAAAAGGCTTTGTATGTGGTCTTATTTTTAGCATTTAAATTTTCCAGAGAGATGTGAAAATAGTAACATATTTCTAAATGTCTCATATTTGTCTCCTTTCCTATTTCCATTTAACTACCTCTACAAGGTAAAAAGTCTTCAGTCAGATGTCCACTTACCTGGAGCCAAGAAACTTAAGTGCTAATCTAGACTCTGTCTCTGACGAACCAGGAGCTTATTTCCATGAGCCTCATTTGCCATAATTTTGCCTTGGTGAAGAGGAATGAGACGTTAAGGAAGGCATGTGAATCTGCAGTGAATGTTCAAGGACTAGTACCTTGTCTCCCATATGCTCAGCCTAATTGCACCTGTCATCATTTGTTGGAATAATCCCATATTTGCCTCTTCTCAGACTCTAGTCAATGTGTTCTTTTAGTCCAGGGAGGAATTTTTTTTCTAAATAAATCCTGCCACCTGTTCAAACCTACTGATGGCAAATATTACCTCTTCTAGGATACCTTCAAATAGACTAAGTGCTTATTCTTTGAATTTTAGCAAGTTGTTTGAGTGAATAATTCTAAGAACTCTGGTCATATTCTGTTTTGTGATACTATTCATTTTACTTCTTTTACATTAAGGTTTATGATGGAAGTAATTGAGTTTTTTTTAAAAAAAGTTCAGTCAGTTTTTGTGTCATCCACAGGGCATGATATGTTGCCTTTTAGGTGTATGTGCACAAGGCAGGCGTAATAAACTACATAGGGCAGAGGAGGAGAGTGAGAAGGTTGGAGATGAAACACTTGCCCTGCCTTGGCTGATGATGTCTCCTCTGTAGACCTGATGGGTCCCTGATGCTTCCCAGTGCCCTGCCAGGTGTTCACTGGTAGCAAAATCTGTCAGGATACTTATGTAAAATATAGATTTTCAGACCCCATGGTAGACAGAAACTCCCCTCCTCCCCCAAAATATGCCCATGTCCTTATCCCAAGAATCTGTGAATATATTACCTACCTTACATGGCAGAAGGAGACATAGCAGTTATGGTCAAATTGAGGCTTATGAGATGGGAAGATGACCATGGATTATCCAGTGGGCCCAGTGTAACTGCAAGGGTCCTTACAAGAGACAGGCACCAGGCTGGAATGATGTGCTTTGAAGATGGAGGAAGGGACCATGGGCCAAAGAATGTAGATGTCCTCTAGAAGTTAGAAAAGGCAAGAAAATGGATTGTCCCCTAGAGTCTCCAGAAGGAATGCAGTTCTGCTGATATTTTGATTTTAGCTATAAGATTGATTTCAGGTTTCTGACTTCTAGAACTGTAAGATCATAAATTTCCATTATTTTAAGCCACTAAAATCATGGTAATTCTTTTAGAATAGCAATAGGAAAGTAGTACAGACCAGACTCAATAACTCGGATTCTCTGGGTAGAACCTAAAATTCCCTTTTAAATAAGCTAACGAGTTGACAATTGTGCTCAATATTTGAGAGCCTTTTCTTCAGAATACTATTCCCTTTCTGTCCAATGAAACTGAACCACCCAGTGTTCCAGTCCCTATGTCTAGGCAAAATTGAGACAATTTGTTCCATAAAATCCATAATTTATGAATGCAGGAGTGCTTAGGAAAGCAGCACACACTTCTCTTAAGGCCCTTCACTCCACTTTTAAATCACAAAACTGTATTTTAACAGTGACTTTCTGTTTTGGACTGAATTAGATCCTCTCAAACTTCATAGGTTGAAGCTCTAATCCCCAATGTGACTGTCTTTGGAAATAGGACCTTTAAATAGGAAATTAAGGTTAAATGAGGTCATAAGGTTGAGGTCCTAATCCAATATGACAAGTGTCCTTATAAAAAGAGCAAAGACATCAAGGATGTATGTGTACATAGAAAAGGCCATTTGAGAAGATAAAAAGAAGACAACCATCTGCAAGCTAAGGAGAGATATCTCAGAAGAAACCAAATCTGCTGACAGCTTGATCTTGGACTTCTAGCCTGCAGACCCACAAGAAAATAACTTTCAGTTGTTTAAGGCACTCAGTCGTTTTTCATATGTTTGTAGTCTGTCTTCTTTTGAAAGTTTCTGTTCATGCCCTTTGCTCACTTTTTAACAGAGTAGTTTGATTTTTTCCTGCTGATTTTCCTGAGTTCTATATAGATGCTAGTTCTCAGCCCTTTATTGGATGTGTAGCATGCAAATATTTTCTCCCATTCTGTAGGTTGTCTGTTTGCTCTCGTGATGGTTTCCTTGCTGTGCAGAAGGTTTTTAATTTGTTCAAGTCCCATTTATTTATTTTTGTTGTTGCTGTGATTGCCTTTGGGGTCTTCTTCATAAATTCTTTCCCTAGGCCAATGTCTATAAGAATTTCTCCAACATTTTCTTCTAGAATTCTTACAGCTTCATGTCTTAGGTTTAAATGTGTTATCCACCATGAGTTGATTTTTGTGAGAGATGAGAAGTGTGGATCCTATTTCAGTCTTCTACATGTGGCTATCCAATTTTCCTAGCACTATTTGTGGAATAAGGATTCTTCTCCCCAGTGTATGTTTTTGTCTGCTTTGTCAAAGATTAGATGGCTATAT
>CAUYSK010005653.1:0-48901 GCA_963575035.1 Avahi laniger | reverse complement strand
TCTGTAACCATGTTTGCTTTTAGTTGTTAGTTAAATATAGTTAATCAGAATGAAAAACAGGGCAGGAGTGACTTCATGACAGGCTGAACTTCCTGGAGTAGGCCTAAGTTTCGGTTTCCCCTAAATGACGCCGCCCTTCCCTCCGCCCCCCAAATGAGGCTGACCACAGCCAGCGACGGTCGGAAAATCCAGAGGCTTGGAGCCAACCAATCAGGAGCCAACACGATCGGTCACCCAATGAACTATGGGGGGTGGGTGTGCCCTGCTTGTCGTGTGTAACCTGCGTGTCGTGTGCAAAAAAAGTATAAAAGCTTAATTTTTACCCCAGGATGGGGTCCTAGTTCATAGGGGAGGCCACTGCGTTGGTGCTCTGGGACTTGGACCCTAGCTCGAGCGAGCCAATAAAATCCTTTGCCATTTGCAGCCTCGGTGACTCTGCCTCTCTGTTCCTGGGGCCGAGGGGAACCGGCTCTAACAATATATATTTTCCTGTTGACGTATTGTATGAAGTTGTTCTGTTAAGTTGAAGGCTTATTCATGCTGCCAATCAGTCATGGTTCTCTTTGAAAGAGGGAATTGTTTGTAGTTCGAAACATTATCAGGGGCTGGGCATGGTGGCTGATACCTAAACCTTAGCACTCTGGGAGGCCGAGGCAGGAAGAGACCAGCCTGAGCAAGAGTGAGACCCTGTCTCTACCAAAAATAGAAAAAACTGGTCAGGCATGGTGGCACACACATGTAGTCCCAGCTACTTGGGAGGCTGAAGCAGAAGGATTGCTTGAGCCCAGGAGTGTGAGGTTGCTGTGACCTAGGCTGATGCCATGGCACTCTAGCCCAGGCAACAGAGCGAGACTCTGTCTCAAAAAAAAAAAGAAACATGATCAGGATCTAAGCATCTTACAACCTGGACAATGCATTCTTTCACAATTTCCACATCACTGAATGGCTTCCCTTTTACCCCCCGAGTATATAAACTACTTTATAATGTGCTTTAGTGGCATTATTTCTAGTTCTTATTGCTGCTTGAAAGAACTGTCTTTGTTTGCTTTTCGTCTTTTAATTTCTGCAGTACAATCTTTTGTGCCTCTCCCTCTAATTTAAAATATTTGTGGTCCTTCTGAGTGTTATAATGCTGATGAGCATTGAATTCCTTTAATGTTGATATTGCTATATCACAAAGCAAGCAAATCATCTTCTCTTTAGCAGACAAAAAATAATACTGCAAGCCCCAATTCTCATTTAGAAATGTTTTCTTCCTTCAGTTTTCTTGGTCTTCTTTGACATGATGGACTGTTAAGCAGACAGAATTAAAAAATACTGTCAAGCTGTACAACTATTCACAAATTCCACTTCAAGCAGAAACACAGTGCACTGTTGTCAAAAGCTAATAACGGACTGGCATACTCAACCCCCATAAACTCTCTCCAACCAGCCTCATGCGGTAGTGGCACCAGTCAGGCAGGGGTGTGTGTACTTAGAACTAATTTATGAGTGGTCAGTTTAGCCCTTATGGCTTACTGATGTTCTAATTGTGCCAGTCAATCTGGGAGGGTTATTTCGTTGAAACTTATTCTATTCTTTGGTATTTTAAATATGTTCATTTTAAAAATAAAATAAAAATATAAAAGATGAACAAACATGTATTAATAAAAATAAAATGATTTGTTCTGTAAAATTTGGATTCAGTCCAGGGGCACCTACCTGCCAACATCTACAGCCATACCACCCTGAGCATGCCCAATCTTGTCTGATCTTGGAAACTAAGCAGGCTAGGGCCTGGTTAGTACCTGGATGGGAGACTGCCTTGGAATACTGGGTGCTGTAGACTTTTAAAAAGAAGAAAAAAAAAATTTGGATTCAGTCAAAAGGCCGCACTTAAAGACCCAGAAGGCCACGTGTGGCCTTAAGGCCACAGGTTCCCCACTCCTGGCCTAAAACTTTAAAAATATCTTTAGTCAGAAGTAAATATAGGGTTTAGAAGAAATAAAGAAGACGGTGTCACTTTAAGGAAGAATGTTAAAAATGGTTTTATTAAGCTCTGTGTTTCTGCTTATTATTAGGACTATGCATTTCAGACAGGAGTCTCCATCATCCTTCTTTGCCAGCAAAGTAATAAAACTTCTCTCTTTTCCTCCAAAAAAAAAAAAGACTTTATTTTGGCAAATAGAGCATAAATAGAAAAAATTTGCATAAATGGAAAACAAATATTTTACTTAGAGTAAATATGTTATTTACATAGAATTAGATTGTGACATTTTTGTTCATTATTCATATTGTCCATAGTGAGAACATCTTATTCTTCAGGAAACTTTTGTATAAGTCATCATTTTATCAATGAAGAAATAGCCTTTACATATCATTTCCTGGTTGCCCTTCATATTTAAAGGCATCTTCTAATTTAATTATGATATAATGTTAATGAACAAATCACACAAAATAGTGCTAAGATCTGAGAAATCATATTGTAATTGGTAGAGATTATACTAATAATTTTTTTCGAATTTTAAAAAACTCCCATGAAATTGTAATTGTGGTATGTTCTTTTATTATATATAGAGTTGTCAGTTTCTTTTTGTGAGAATTTCCTAGGATAATTACTTTGGATTTACCAGGGCCCCTCCAGGTAAACAGCAATTACAATGAGACTTTCTATTATTGACGCTAGACTCTCCCTTAAAGTATTTGAAGCCATACCCTTTAGATATAAAGCAAGCTGATGGGACTTTGATTAAATGTAGCAGTTTAAGTTTAGGTACCAATGTTCTTTTAAAATCTTAGTATGTGATATACTTTAAAAGACTTGGAGAGTCTCTCTTGCCTTTCAGCCTGTCGATGAACGCTTGATTTCCTTTGATGTGACTGGGCAGGGCTGCCAGTGTCCTGCCCGTCAGTGAGAGGACCACAGCTAGCCAGCCCAGTGGGAAGGAGGGCCCGGTGACCTTCTCTCTGGGACAGCATAACACAAAGGAGCACACACAGCTAGCTGTCAGCTAATTTGTGTTGACCTTGTTTGTTGGAGCAAGGTCAAGCTCAATTTCCCTGAAGACTTGTTGGCTGTAGGAATGACCCCACCCACCCATCTCCTCCACTTGCCCAGACTGGGAGAGAAATGAGCCCTTAGCCTCTTCTTGGCTAAGGACCCTTGGGAAGATGACAATCTGTTGATGCTCTCCCACACTCTGTGGGACTATGTCTTCGTGTAAAAGTCAATTTATAGTGAGCAGTGATTCTGAAACTTTAGTGTCCATCACAGACTCCTGCAGGGCTTGTGAAAACACAGATTTCTGGGCTCTGTCCCCAGCATTTCTGATACAAATAGTCTGAGGTGGGGCCAAAAATTTACTTTTCTAGAAAGGTCTCCATATTGTTGATGCTATTGGTTGGGGTATCGCATTTTGAGAACCACTGATCAAGAGGAGAAAAGAGTCCATTTTTGGCTGTGCCTCTGGAACTAGAAAGTTAGTTTTTAAATAAGCTGATATGTAGTTTTACGTCTTCTGGATCTTTGAGTGTATAAGTATCATTTTGTTTGTTTTTATAATATACATTGTATGAGTTCTTATTGTGTAAATAACACACCCTATTTAAATAAAATAGGTACTCATTGATAAGGTTCAAAGCCTAAAGCTCTGGATGGAGACCTGTCTATAAAATCAACCTCCTCTGCTCACCGCCCATTGGAACAGTTACTGCCCAATTCTAGAATCGCAAGTAAAGCTAATTAAGATCTTTAAACTAATTTTGTAATTTTGCCTTTTGACACTTTAAATCCAGTTGAATTTACAGGCTTGAGTAAGACACACTCTTTTCTTTTTTTTTAAAGATGATTCCTAGGCTCTTGATTAGATTTATCACAAAATTCCATTCAAGCTGCTGCTATTTTTTCCTTTGAACTTGCCTAGGGAATAGGAGATTTGACTACCTTTTGCTTTCAGATCTCCAGAGGAAGATCTCTTTTGCTATCCTCATGCTTCTTTTTACCCTGTGGTCAAAACAAAAGAACAAAACAAAGCAAAACACACACATGCACACATATGTCTTTCCAATCTATCTCCATCTGCACACATCCTTTCTTCTTGTTACAGTGGAAAATGGGAAAAATGTTTCTCCTCCTACTTAAATTCAATCTCTCACCTGTGTGTTGGGATCCATCCCCCCCATCTGTTGAGATCTAAATAATCATGGTGAATCCTTGTGAGAGAAAACTCCACAGGCGACATATAGTTATTTGTAGAAAACTATTGACATGAGACAATGTTCACAACATATTTCTAAATGAAAAAAAAAATCAGGCTATACAACAATATGAATAGTAGAGTAGCATTTAAAATAGATAAGATGTGCTCATAGATATATAATAGACATAGGAAAGGCTGAGAGAATGTATGTGTTAGTAGTGATTGTTCCTCAATAGCAGGATATGAGTGGGAAGGTGTGTGTATGGGGGCGGTATCTGTATTTTCTGATTTGTATGCACAGAGTTTAATTATGTTTGTAAATTAATCATTTAAATAGTTATTACTTTCAGGTAAGTCCAAAATAAAGTGGTACAAAAGGAAAGCCAATTGTACAGGAAAGGCATGCCATAAGATCCACTACATTTTCTAGAGGGGACCCACCAATTAATTCCTGATCTTTTTAGTAGCCAACACAGAGGAAACAATTAACTACTGATTTATAAGATCCATGAGATAAAAACAGCTCAGTTTATTAATGTATTATTAGTCCCATTTTTCAAGTAGAGAAACAGAGGCCTTCATGCCACTGTACTTGGCCAAAACTTCGTAAGTTTAATAAATTTGTGTTAAAATCCTACTGAGTGGGAAAGTACGCTATAGATTTTTACTCAGATAAGCACTTCGGGGAGAAATACCAGTTGTCTTAGTTCTAACTCCATCCTGGCTATTTGCTGTAGGTACTCCATTGTTTGTAGTTTGCTTTAACTCTCCCCAGTGAAGAAAGGTGATCTCTTTAATTTTGTCAAAAAGGAATTTGAAAAATTGCTGCAGTTGCTACTCTATCACGATGTGAAGCTCTGGTCACTCTGGCTGTGCTGTTGGCTGTCAGCCCATGTTGTCAGGCCCCATGTCACTTCTGGGGAGAGAGTATGGTTGCTTGGCTTCCTTAGGCTCAGGACTCTAGGGCACCTGTGTTCTCCTTCACCTTTCCGCAAAGGGAAACTCACCTTGAGCCCCACTAGCCAGCTTTCTGTGTCATTCCTGCAGCTGCTTTCCAGGGAGTGGGCCCTGATTTACCTCTCCCACACAGTGTTTTTCCCACTGACTTCCCGGGCTCTGCTGAACCTTCTGCCAACCCCACTGCAAACCCCTGGAGCTGTACCTCTTATCTGATCCTAGATCAGGCCCTCCTACTCCCTGCTCTTCCTTTAGCTTCCTGGTTACCTCCCTGACGCTGACTTGAAATCTCTCCGACCACTCCCAAATGCAGGCCAGATATCCATTAGGAAACAAGCCCTGAAGCATAACCTTGGAAACTCAAACGTACAAAGAGGAGCAAAAATATGAGACACATCCCAACTGTGAAGTGTCATGCAACAAACGAAGCTGTTGTCTTGCCATGACCGGGGGATCTATTCAGAAGTATGGAGAGCAGGGTAGCGATGCAGGAAACACAAAAGTGATGTATGTTCTGGAGTTGCATCAGAGATGAAGATTAAAATGTTTATGTTTAGGCAAAATTCAATCTATTCACATCAATATTAAATGACAAAGGAAAGAAAGTGTACTCACCCTGTTTGTATAACATCCTGTTTCCCTGATGATTTCTTCTTTCTGTAGATAACATCTATGTTACTGGCTTATTTGACTTTAGGATTACTGGTTTTCAAGTGTAAACACGTGGGATAAGTAGGTGGTTAAAAGGTCTTTAATGGCAATGTAATTCTTTAATGACATTAGGCTTTTCAAATCTAATAATGGAAAGTCAAAACCAACCAATTCAGGCAAAACTTAGAAGCAGTTTGTTAATTTATGTACACCAATCCTGTCAATCCTCAACTAAATTAACTTTTATTTCCTAACAAAAGGTTTATGTTTGACATCTAGAAATGAGGAAAGTATCATAAATCATTATGTTTACATATCACTAATGTAAAATGATATGGATATATAGTATGTACTTAGGATAAACAATAATTAAAATGTATGGTTCTTGCTCTCAAGGGATTGACAATATGAAATTTATGGTATGTGAAGACTTAAACAGAAGTATGAAAATGTTGGAAGTGCTGGAAAGTCAGCTTAATGAACTAAAGGCTTCGGGACAAGAAATGATGGCAGGTGCTAGAAAAGTACTCAGCAAAGACCTTCAGGGTGACGGAGAGAGAAATGATGACCATGAACTCATATTAGCAGTAAAAGATACTGGTAAGCAGGCAAGAGCAAGTTAATATGTGTTCATCCAGGAGTCACAAGGTCCGGGGGCTTGTATGTGGGCAAGAATAGGAATTTTGAAAGAGCTCAAAGGTCAAGTTACAAGGCCAAAGAACGGGGACAGCTTTTCTTCGGCATTTCCTGGTATGCAGAAAGTATGTTATATTCCACCTCATTAAGTTCTATAACCAACTGGATGTTAGAACTACAGCTATGATCAGAGTATTCAATCAGGATTTTATAATGACTATGTCGATAATATTTTTAAAATTTTAGAGTAAAGAAAGGAAGTGCAAATTTTATCTAGCCATTTTCCCACAGCATCTCTCCTGTGAAAAAGAAACGAGCGAAAGGCAAATAGACACCTTTGCCATCAGTATATGAGTCTAAGTGGACCGACCTCTTGTGGGGAATGAACGCACATTCTTCCTGGATGTTCTCTGTCAGGGGTGACTGCTGCCTCCCACTCACTGCGTGTGTGCCCCTCACAGATGGAACTGGCGACCGGACCCTAGCTCGGGTTTGTCCTGTTCCTTAAAATTGAGGGGAGGAGGGTGCAACCTCGCGCCCTGGTTATCTTAATACAAGGCAGCTTACTCTCTCTGCCTCTTTCTCATTCTTTCTTTTAGGGTCGGGGTCAGGGAAAAGCATCCCATATGTGAATAGCTTGTAATTTTCTTGTCTTTGTGAAATCTGACCTTTCAAATTGGCAAGGTCAGTATGTACCTCCGAGGTTGTTCGCAAGGGGATGACAGTGGGGGAAAGGCACCCCTGATCCTCTCGCCAGTCTCCGTACAGACTTCGCTTCGTTCCCATCGGTCCCATTCTATTGGCCAGATGTAGTCACGTGGCCCCGTCTAGTAGAAGCGACGGGGCTTGGAAACCAGGTCCCTGGACACCTTCCTCTCAGACGCTGGGCGCATCCTGTGTGAGGGCTTTTCTTTGAATGCAGTTAGGCTACGGGCTGAACTGGGCCTCAGACAGATGGTATTTGGCCTACATAGTGTTGGCTAGGACAGTATTTAAAATATTTTTCAATGTGTTGTCAATATTTTTAAAAAGGGAAATTTTTTTACATTTAAAAAAATCTTCATTTTGGATTTCTCTCAACAAAGTCGGACCGCCTGGCAACAAATGCTTGTATTTCTTCATGGTAGTGGCTGGAGCTGGGTCTATTTTCCAGTTTGCCTCAGTCCCCTCCAATAATCCTGGCTAGTCTGTCAAGCTAGGTTCGCTCCCTTTGATGACCTGCTGGGCACTGCTGGCGTTTGAGCTTGTGATTCTGGAGCAGAAACCCAGATTATGGCTGTCTTTTCTGGGGCTGAGGGTGGAGGAAAGCGTATCGTTTTGTCTTATGTGTTAGTATGCTAGCGCTGCCGTGACAAAGAACCACACACCGGGTGACTTCGCCAACAGAAATCAATATTCTTGCAGTCCTGGAAGCTAGAAATCTCAGGTCAAGGTGTTGGAGGGGTTAGTTCCTTCTGAAGTCTGTGAGGGAAGGGTCCGTTCCAGGCCACAGTCCTTGGCTATAGATGGCCACCTTCATGTTCAGATGGCTTTCTCCCTGTATGCATATCTCTGTCCAAATTTCCCCTTTTCATAAGGACACCAGTCAGCCTGCATTAGGGCCCATGCTAATGAGCTCATTTGAACTTTATTACCTCTGTAAAGCCCCTATCTCCAAATAAGATCCCATTGTGAGGACCTAGGGGTTAGGACTCCAACATATGAACTTTGGGGGAGACATAATTCAACCCTTAACACCGTATTAACTCACTTGGTTTCATATGTATTTCATAATAATAATATATAGAGATAGGGAAAAAACTCAAAATGTTCCAAACTAGAAAGCTGATCATTTTATCATTGTATTAAAAAAACTGGACATATTTTACATGAAAGTTGAGATGCAATTTCAAAATGAATCTCCTTTCTTGGCAAGGAATGCCACGTTCTTGGTTTTAAACTGTGCAGCTGGGGCCAAGTGTGGTGGCTCTCACCTGTAATCCTAGCACTTTGGAAGGCTGAATGGGGAGGATCACTTGAGTCCAGGAGTTTAAGACCAGCCTGGGCAACACAGCAAGACTCCTTCTCTACAGGCATGGTGGCACATGTCTGTAGTCCCAGCTAATCAGGGGCTGAGGCAGGAGGATCGCTTGAGCCCAGGAGTTTGAGGTTGCAGTGAGCTATGATCAGGCCACTGCACTTTAGCCTGGGCAACAGAGTGAGACTCAAAACAAAACAAAACAAAACAAAACTGTGTAGCTCGCAGTGGGGAAAGGTGTTTTCATATAAGGAGGGGCAATGCAGAGGATACTGTGTTCCTTGACAAAGAACAAAGCAAACTTATTACATAGTTCTGCTCACTCTTGCATATGCTTTTCTTCTCTCCCAGGAAGAGATTCATGTAATTGTTCATCTACATCCTCTATCCCCAGGGCAGTCAGAAGCTACATGCATATTCAGTGGGCTGTTGAGTCTGTCAGTAGTAGGGATTGCCCCACAGAGCAAGCTATAAAATGTCGCCAAAGTTTAAGTTGCAGCAAATTTAATTGTTTACCAAGTGGAAGAGCAACTAACTGCTATTGGTGTTTTTTCAACTCCTTTCACTAAGCATTCACAGACTTTTCTATGGGGCAGTGGAAGCTTTTCTAGGTGAGGACACTTGCTAGGGACGGCCAGGATGGGCCCTGCTAGGGATCTCCCAGCAGCCAGGGGAGTGGCATGAAGCACAGCGCACTCTTCCTCTTTTGCATCTCATTACTAATAAAACTCCTACTCAAAGGAAAATAAAAGTAAATACAGTAACACTACTTCTTAAAAATCTGTTTTATGCCTGGTGTAGTGACATGTGTTTATAGTCCCAGCTACTCGGGAGGCTGAGGCAGGAGGATCCCTTGAGCCCAGGAATTTGAGGCTGCAGTGAGCTATGATGACGCTCCTGCAGTCCAGCCTGGGCAACAGAGTGAGACCCTGTCTCCAAAAAAAATGTCTGTTTTATAGATAGTTGGGGGCTCAAACTGCAAAACTCAAATGGCTGGTTTAAAGACAAAGGGCTAATGAATTATTATTAAAAGTGGAAAATAAGGCCTGATTTTTGAGTCTTCGCGATGACAAGTAGTCAGTTTAACTGTTTCCTTTTATCTTTTAGCCAGCAATTTGACTGAGTTCATCAAACTGATCAGATGTTTGGGGCCACATGAGCACAGCCCCACATAAAACACTATTTAAAAATCTTTAAATAAAGTCAAACCAGAGGGTTATAAAGGTAAACAAATAATTATGGTGAAAAATTAGCAAAACATTCCACTTAATTCGGAAGACCCAAATTCAAACCTCTTGGGGCTATTGCTATAACTGAAGAGAGCTTGGTGCAAGAACAGTCCAATGATTCATTTCCTCCCTCAGGACAAGAGAGGCCGAAACCTTCTTTCGTTAGCAGTGGTTGAAAAAGAGGATCTAGAAATCCTTCTCCGGTTGCCGAGGTGCTGAGTAGCTGAATGTAACTGTGTAGAATTCTATAACTCAGCACAAATTCGATACTCGATGTCTTCTTAGGAACAACAATAGGAAATAACCCATTATCTCTTCTCTGCTTTTTTCTTTACTTCATCTATTGTTAAGAAGTAGACTTTCCTTAAAAAGCATGTGGCTGGGTGTCTCGTGTCTGTAATTCTAGCACTCTGGGAGGCTGAGGCAGGAAGATTGCTTGAGCTCAGGAGTTCAAGACCAACCTGAGCAAAAGTGAGACCCTGTCTCTACAAAAAATAGACATACTGGCTGGGCATGGGAGCATGTGCCTGTAGTCCTAGCTATAGGAGTCCTCGAGAGCCTGAGGCAGGAGGATCTCTTGAGCCTAAGAGTTTGAAATTACAGTGAGCTATGATGATGTCACCGCAATCTAGCCTGGGTGACAGAGTGAGACTTTATCTCAAAAAAAAAAAAAAAAATAGCGTGTGGCTACATCCTCCTTTAACCCAAGCATCTGCTGCCTGAGGGTTCCCAAGCCCTCCATACTTGAGGAATTACACTTTCCTTTAATATCCAAACAACATGGCCTAAGTCCCCAGCCCACCCACTGCAGCCAGAGCCCCCTCTAATAAGCTGAGGGTATGCTGGGGAGGGGAGAGCCCTGGCCACGTCTGCATCAGCTCACACTGCTGCCTGCTTCTAGAGAGGGTCCTGGTTCCTCACATCACGCTTGGTTTCCCCAGCTGTCCTGCTTTTATGTTTTAAAAACAGGAGTATCATACTCCTGCTGAAGGCGGGGAGACCACAGGGCAGCAGTAGGGTAATTACAGCACAGGATATTAGACATTCCTGCCCTAAAATTCCTCAGCTGCTTTGACCATATAAAATTTCTTGCACAGCTTTCTCTCTGGGCTCTGTGTGCCACCGTGTTACTTCGGCCTGTCTCTCTTTTACGTTACTCCAACAACCCTCCGTCAGCTGCCACTAAGGCACCAACGGCCCATTCTCTTGATACAGTGGCTATAAAATTGGGCTTAGCTTGTCACTCACCATTACGAGATAAATTGTTCTGGGTGTTTCTAATTCTAGATCTCAAACCCTGGCCCAAAATTCTTGTTGATATGCAGTTCCATCTGGCTAAGAAAATATTTCCCCAAACTTGCTCTAGAAAGCAAGTCCCAAATTATATTTGTTTGACATAATTTTTCTTTTAGTGAGTGGGTGTATTTTTAGCTCTGGGAAGATTTGATTAAATATAGAAATTGTGAAGTAAATAAAATCTATATTATTAACATATTTTTTGTTAAAGACCAATCTGTATTTAGATATATATAATGTTTTAGATAATTCAGCCTATTAGAAGGGTCCCATGATTCCAATTTAAAATGAGTAATTGAATAATTATGTTATATTTGTGATTTTAAGTTTAAATTTTATTAAGTTTATGGAGTATTAGAATGATTAAGTGAATTTAAGATTTATCTTGTCTATAAATTTAACTTACTTGATTTTATAAGAATCACTTGACCAAGAAATGAGAGATTTCTTTGTGAGGTGATGAAAATGTTCTAAAATTGATTGTGATATGGTTGCACATCTCTATGAATATACTAAAGTCACTGAATTATATATTTTAAATTGTACACTTCAATTTTATCGTTTAAATGGGTGAATTGTGTGTCATGTGAATCATATCTCAATAAAGCCTTTTTAAAAAAGAATTACTTGAGTTCTTGAGAATGGTTGTGAGTCAAGTATAATGCTGAAAAAATAAAAGAAAATGAAGTACACTTTTAAATTCAGTTTAAAACTATTTAAAAGCATTAGATTAACTAATTTGTAAAATCTCCCTTAAGAGTGAATGATAAGGGCCAGGTGCCATGGCTCACGCCTGTAATCCTAGCACTCTGGGAGGCCAAAGCAGGTGGATCCTTTGAACTCAGGAGTTCGAGACCAGCCTGAGCAAGAGCGAGACCCCATCTCTACTAAAAATGGAAATAAATTAGCTGGACAACTACAAAAAAAAAAAAAAATATATATATATATATAAATTAGGTGGGCATGGTGGCACACGCCTGTAGTCCCAGCTACCTGAGAGGCCGAGGCAGTAGGATCGCTTTAGCCCAGGAGTTTGAGGTTGCGGTGAGCTAGGCTCATACCACGCACTCTAGCCCAGGCAACAGAGCCAGACTCTGTCTCAAAAAAAAAGAAAGAGTGAATGATGGGTGGGGTGTGGTGGCTCACATCTGTAATCCTAGCACTCTGGAAGCCTGAGGCAAGAGGATGGCAGGAACTCAGGAGCAGAGACCAGCCTCAGCAAGAGACCCCGTCTCTACTAAAAATAGAAAAAATTAGCTGGGCATGGTGGTGCACACCTGTAGTCTCAGCTACCTGGGAGGCTGAGGCAGGAGGATCACTTGAGCCCAGGAGTTTGAGGTTGCTGTGAGCTAGGCTGACGCCATGCACTCTAGCCTGGGTAACAGAGTGAGACTGTGTCTCAAAAAAAAAAGTGAGTGATAAAATTGGCCAAATAGAAAATAGAACTTATAAATTATAATTAAAAGCTTAAGGCAAAAGTAGATTTTTAAATTTAACTTTAATAAATTGAGTAATAAAAAATAAAATACACCATGCATGCTAGAACTCTTGTACAAAATAAGAGGATAAGATTTATGATACATGATTATTCACTGCAATATAAGTTAGCAGTACAGAGATCACGTCTGATGGAAGATTTCTTTTGTCCCAATTAGACTACCAGAGATTGCATGAGTGGAGAGATAATTTTTTTTTGTAGTTATTAGTGCATATTCCATTTGTCTTTTGATGATTTCTTGCATTGACTGAAAACTACAAATAATCTCAAAAAATATTTTCTTTTTTTTTTTTGCCTGCTGCTCCGTGGGTTGGAATAAAAAAATATTTTCTATTAGAATAGTTTTAAACTTTGCCCCATAAAATCATTACTAGTGGAATAGTAGCCAATTAGAAGGAAACACAAATTTGTTGTGCTTCATCCCTAGTTATTAAAGAGTTAATCTCAGCAGCAGAAAGGAGGAAAGAAAGAAAAAAAGAAGCAGTGGACAGAATTTTCTGCACAACTGATTAAGAAAAACTAACAAAAATTCAAGTAAAATTTTACTTACGTTAGCAAAATTGGGGTTGAAAATCTAGTAGTTCTGAAATTAGAGTCAACACTTTTAACTAGATCCAGCTCTGGTCAGTCATATTTTACAGAAAGGAAGCTGGAAAAATGACAACTTTATCTATTTTTCTTACGTAAAATAGAGAAAGGAAAGTATCTACCTCCTAGGATTGTTGTGAGGATTAAATAAGATACATATAAATTGCTGAGTTACTTGCACAGAGAAGGGGCTAAATATTAAATTAATGCTATCTATCATTGTTAGCTGGTCAACGATAGTGAACATACTAGGTAAATTCATGGAGTGGACACCTGATGCTCCTGTTGTTGTTATTTTTGTCCACTTCACATCCTTTCCCCTTTCCCAAGCCTTCATTTCCTTTTCCAAGGAGTTACTTATTTCTCCATGTGCATTCTCTTGTATGTCAAGGTGCTTGTCCTCATGGATAGGCAAGTAACCAAGCTAGACTAACTGAATCCCCACTCCTGGGGACTTTGATTCTTGGGTCAGATGGTCTAAGAAGGAAAATATTTTCTAATCCGAGATACGGGCTGTGTTAGTCCACAGACAAGCATTGCATGGTGAGCCTGGGGCCACAGCTGGTCAGCAGTGCCAACAGTCAACAGATGAGCAGGACAGAGCACAGAGGACAGAGAAGACAAGCTGAGACCTGGTGGGCACCCCTGCATCTGTCCATTGTTGTATCTGACAGCCTCCTAAGAGTCACGGCTGCTGCTTGCTCTGCCTTCCAAATCTCCAAACAAATTCTTTGCCCAACTCTAACCTGGAACAGTACAGACAGAGTAGGGGATTCTGAGAAAGAGAGCTTCCAAATAAATCAAGTTGACAACTGCACATTCCAGCACAGTTTTTAAGAAAATAAATGGAGATGATATACATGAATATACCAGCACAGGGCCTGGTCTGCTGTCAGTGTTTACTGAAAGCTCATTTATTTATCATAGTGTTCGTAAATCAAGTGACCTGTGCTAATAGTATTTACACTTGAAGTCATTGTTTATGACCATTTTAAACATGTGAATTGCTGACACACATTTTGTTAGAGTGAGTAGTATTGCCAGTCCACTGTATCTCTGCCTATGAATGTATTTGGAAACTGTTTATTGGATAAGATAACTGTTAATCTGGTTAAACATCAAAAACAATAAATATAATTTGTGTTTTTTTGTATTTAGATTTCTTTTCACTAGCTTTGAAATGTATCTTTAGCTTTAAAAATAATAATGATCTTTTTTTCTTCATTTCCTTATCAAACTTTTTTTTTTTTTTTTGTAGAGACAGAGTCTTATTATGCTGCTCAGGCTGTCTCGAACTTCTGGCTTCAAGTGATCCTCCTGCCTCGGCCTCCCAGAGTGCTATGTGCTATGATTACAGACATGAGCCACTGCGCCAGGCTCTATCAAACTTTTGACTAGTATTTATTAACACAAGGTCTTTCTTTCTTTCTTTCCTTCCTTCTATCCTCTTTTTCTTCTTCCCTCTCTCCCTTTCTTTCTTTTTCTTTTTTTTTTCTTTTTTAGACAAGGTCTTGCTCTGTAGCTCCTACTAAAATGCAGTGGTATCATTACAGTTCACAGCAACCTCAAACTCCCGGGCTCAATCAATCCTCTTGCTTCAGCCTCCCAAGTAGCTGGGACTACAGGCCTGTGCCACCATGCCTGGTTAAGTTTTCTATTTTTAGTAGAGATGGGTCTCGATCTTGCTCAGGCTGGTTTCGAACTCCTGAGCTCAAGATCCTCCTACTTCGGCCTCCCAGAGTGCTAGGATTACAAGCATGAGCCACCGCACCTGGCCGAGATCTTTTTCTTATGATATACTTCCTTCAACCTAGTTTCTTTCTTTCAGCATTTTAGCATTAGTCATTAAACTATGCCAATTTGCTACCCGTGTTATTCCTACCTATACTTCTCTTACAAAAGAAGTAACTTATTAGTTCTTATGATACTCTCTGTAATTGTATCAGAAGAGTTCTGGCAGGAAACAAAGCAAGCTCAGCGGGGATCTTGAGGACAATTTAATGAAGGTGCAGGTAAGGCTAACGGGACCAACAGGGAATGTTGAGGCACCCAGGGGCTAGCAGCAATTCAAAGTTATCACTGCCCCTAGGCCTGAAGGGACCAGGGGAAGAAATGGCCTGGTAGGTGCTGAGTCAGCAAGAGGGGTTGCCTGATAGGAACTGTAGCTGTGTAGAGGCAGAGTCTTCACCGGAACCTTCCATTGAAACAGAGCAAGAGTGAAGGAAGAAATGGCCCACCTTTTTCTCCTCCTCACTGATCTCCTGCCAATGCCTCTTGCTAGGTGAACACACCTAGCAGAGGGCAAGGGGGTGTCAGCGGGTGATGCAGTCTCTAGAGGGCAGCTCCGCTGGGAGCAGAGGACACGCATATGTGCAGTTGTGTATGTGTGAATGCCACGCAGCTTCTGGGGGTGCCCCTGGGACAGTGTCAGAGAAGCTCCAGCACAGGGAGCAAGAGGTGCTTAAAACAGGCTGAGGTGAGGTGCTGTCCTGACAGGCCGAGCACGAAGCCAGTGGAACTCGTCCCTGATCACAAGGCTGTGGCGGGATTAAGAGGCAGGCTAAGAAGCGGTGCGCAGGAGGTGTCTGATACAATTCTGGACAGCACTGATCAAAGCCACGGTCTTTCTTCCCATTTAGAGTACTGGAGATTGTTGCGAGTGAAGAGATAATGTTTGTTTTTTCGATTAACGCATATCCCACTTGTCTTTTGATGATTTCTTGCATTGAGTGAAAATAATCTCAAAAAATACTATTAGAATGGTTTTAACCTTTGCCCCATAAAATCGTTTTTAGTAGAATAGTAGTTAATTGGCAGGAAACACAAATTTGTTGTGCTTCATCCCCAGTTACTAAAGAGCTAACCTCAGCACCAGAAAGGAAGAAAGGAAAAAAAAAGGGAAGCAATGGACAAGATCTCTGAACAGCTGATTAATAAACAGAAAAGTTGACGTTATTTTTTTTATAATTTTTAGCCTAACCAGTTGTGTTTCTTGTATTTATTAATCCCATAAAAGTTTATGGAGAAGATTTTAGGGTTTTTTTGTTTGTTCTTAAAAATCACTTTATTTTATTTTAGAGTAATTTTAAGTCAACTTGCCTTCTTAATACTGTTCTGCGTATCCATTTATATTTCTCCTAAGTTTTGTGATCTAATTCATTGATTTTCTGCCATATTCAACCTGCTTTTAACTGTCTATATTTGTAGGCAGAATAGCATCAATGGTTAAAAGACCAGGCTCTGAGTCATACTACTTTGGATTAAATTCAAGGTGAAGCACCTCTTAGTGTGTATCTCGGGCTAGATATTGAACCTGATACATGGTTAAATTTGTCACGCACAGCCTGAGGAGAAAGTGGAGAACATAGCATGCCTAACCTGTAAGGTAGTTGAAAGGATTAAATGAGCTAACAAATGTAAAGTGCTTAGTTCACTGACTGACACATGGAAAGCCCTTGATAAATAGTTGATGCTATTATAACGAGACTTTAAAATCAGGTTTGATGACTTTAACTTCCACCCTTTTTATTTATCAAGTCAACACATGTTTAAAAATGAAAACCTGGGAAACAGAGGGGGGAAAAGCCTCGCTCCAAATCATAACACCCAGATAAAATTACTGTTAATAGTTTGGTGTAATTCATATTCATATGTAACAAAAGGTTATTACACTTTCCATAGTGTTTTGTGGCCTACTTTTTATTTTTATTTTATTTTATTTTATTTTATTTGTTTGAGACAGAGCCTTGCTCAGTAGCCTGGGCTAGAGTGTAGTGGTGACATCATAGCTCTCTGCAACCTCAAACTCCTGGGCTCAAGGGATCCTTCTGCCTCAGCTTCCAGTAGCTAGGACTACAGGCTCACACCACGACACCCGGCTACTGTTTCTATTTTAAGTAGAGATGGGGTCTTGCTCTTGCTCAGGCTGGTCTTGAACTCCTGACCTCAAGCAGTCCTTCTCACCTCAGCCTCCCCAGAGTGCTAGGATTACAGGAGTGAGCCACCATGCTCAGCCTGTCCTACTTTTAAATTTAGTGTTATATCATGAACATTTACAAATACATATTATTCCACACAATTATGTTTAATGGCTGCATAGTATTCTAAATAATAATTAAACAACATAATTATTTGTAATTATTACCTATACAGAAACACAATAATTCTCTCCTAAACAGGTCTCTGATTTTGGACATTTAGGCTCTATTGAATTTCCCTCTCTTACAGACCACTGTGGTGAGTAGCAGCAACAACATATTGAATACCTTTGCACCCATGTTTGCCTATTTTTCATGATAAGTTTCAAGAAACTAGGTTCTTTTAGACTATCAAAATTTAATGTTACATATTTTTAAATTATTACTTACTGTTAAAATGTCTTTCATATGGGACATAGCTTAGTAGAAATAGCATGCAAGCTCCATGAAGGCAGGAATTCTGGACTGTTTTGTTCACACTTGTGTCGTAAGTATATAGAACTATGTGAATGAGAAAAAATACTTGTCAGTGAAGAAAACAAACGAAACATTGAGAATACACATTAGTATGAACTAAGATTAGTGAGATGATTTTGAAGACCTCTGCTAACAATACAGACATTTATTGAGAAAAAAAGTGAAATAGTTTTTTTTTTTTAAAGGAGATTATGACATCCTAATTTTTTTCAGCAAAGTATTCCTACGTTCTCATAAGGCATCAAGAATATTGCTAAAAATGTAATTGTAACTAACATATTCATTTTACTTGTATTGTAGATGCTGTTGACTGTTCACCCAACAACTATTCCCCCTTCCTCCATCTTTATAAAATCCACATTTTGTTCTGCCCGCCTTCTCTTTTACTTGGCCATTATTCTGCATACGGGCAGGTGTGGGAGTACAGCAATCCCGATTGGTCTATATCATAGATGGCAGTCCCATCCCCATTGCCAATGATTGGTTTAGGAAAAGCATGTGACACAATTCTGACTAATGAGACTTGAGAAGTGGATGTGTGAATGGTGAATTCTGGAAAAGTTTTCCTTGGTCTTAAAAAGAGATCCAGGAAAGAAGGTCCCGCACCACCCCGTTTCCTTTTGTTCTCTGAACATTGTATTAATTCCTGAAATTATCCATGGTGGGGGTGGGGGATGGGTAGTTAGTCTGAGAATGAGACTGATATATCTAGGAGGCGGAACAGAAAGATAGAAAGAACGAGGGTTCTTGAAAATATCTTTGGGCTGCTGAATTTACCAGCCCTGAACCCACCCTACCTCACGGCTTCTTATCATGTGGGAATGTTTTCCTTATTGTTTCAGCTAGTTAAGACAAGACTTTGTGTTCCTAGCAGCTGAACGCATTCTAACCAATAAAATTACCACAGGCATCATTTCAAATATTTTGGAGTAAGCCATGTATGTAGTACATGTACAGTCATTTGATGATTCTTACAGCATGGCTTTAAATAACAACAGAGGTATATATTACATATTTAGCATATATGGTATATAGTTGGTTAAAAACATCTGTAAAACACGTGATGTGTCAAGTACTAGTCTTAGCTTTGCGGACCCAAAGCTAAATAAAACATGGCACACCTCCTGGAAGAAAAACATGATTGTTTTATAATAATTTTATTTTTATCATGTGTTTCCAGGAATGAAAAAATGAGCTTTGTTCAACATCTGTTTATGCTATTTCTTTCTTTAATATCTTCAAAGGATCATTAAAAAAATTATGCTATTTTAAAACCCTAGAAAGAGAATCAGAGGCAGGTGTGAAAGGTCGAGAACAAATCCCTATTTATGAACACTGCCATACAAATGTATGTATTTTGTGCACTTCTGTATTAGAATGCTACTTTTGAAAAGACCAAAGGAAGCATATCGTTTTGGGTCCATAGCTCATCCCACTAGGGAGGTAAGTGTATGTTAATGTCCTAATAAATTTTATAGCACATATTTTATGTGAAAGGTGAAATATTATAGTATTTTTGACAGCTAATCAATAAGGTAGGCATTTAGTTTTACTACTTTCCAGGTTATTAGGCTGTTGAGTGAAAGCAATATAGCTAGTTAAAGGAGGTATCCATTTAATAAAAGACATGTAGAATGCGAATTGGTCTTTAAGATATATGCCATGTTCCTAGTTGCCCTGTCTGATTTCCTCAGCTTGACATTTAAAAAATTAAGTTCCAAAGTTCTCAGGCATCTTTCTCCTTCCTTTATTGATCTTCTTTAAATCTGTCACTGACCAACGTTTAAGCAGAACACATAAATCATACATATAAAGTTATAACTCTAAAAGAGCAATATAAGTAACAAGCTAAACCTGTGAGGCCCTGGTTAAAGCCCTCTTTATCTGAGGAAGGAGTCTGCTGGTGACCAGAGCTCTAGCGAGAGGCACAGCCCAGGAATTCACACCCGAGGCATTTTACCACAAGGCACGTGGCCATAGGAGCTGGATGTGTTATTGGTCTGGGAGTTCAGGGCACCATTCCCGTGCATCCCACCCTTTGTCTCCCACATAGAGGATTGTATTGGCAACTTCTGGTTAGCATATCAATGATCAAAAAATATTTCGGAGATCTTTCAGGGTTTTACCCTTTAATCCTGCTTGGGATGATGTCACGCATGTCTCACCGCAAGATTCTTCCCTTCCAGGCTGGTTCCTGGTCCTTCAGACTCAGGACTCATGGCAGTTGTTAGAGTGAAGCTGCGATTGCTTCCACATAGCTGACAGGTTCACCTCGGGTTCTGCCTAACTGTCTGAGATAGGCTAGTAGACCTTGCAGGTATACCTTGTGTATGCAAAGTACCTACCAAGTCATCTGGGAAAGGTGCTCTGGGGAATGAAAGAAGTAGGAGACCCAGTTCCTGCTTTCGGCGGGTGTGCTGGATAGCTTCCCAGCACCGTTCCAGGGTCCTGCCATATTCTTCTCCAGCTTGCTGTCTGCTCCAGGAAAGAGTTCCTGTGGTTTCTGGCTTCTGATTGGGCTTAGCCATTGGGCTGTTCTGGCAAGAAATTAAAGGGGGAGAAAAAAATGAGGCCAGAGTATTTACGATCCTGGCGACCCACCTGGGAGGTTACCTTAAGCTGGCTGTTACAGAAGGTCATGGCTCTTCTCAAGGAAGCCTGCTACCCAGCTCTCTCTGGTCTGGTACCCTCTTCCACTCCCCGTGTCTAAGGTGATGACAACACTCCTTGGCTCTCCCAGCAGTCCTCGACTACCTCTTGTGATTCCCCTGTCCACATCTGTGTCACGGCTTCATTGTAAATTATCCCACTGTGTGTGTGCCATCTTTTTAGTGTTGGGATCCTGAACGTTACAGTGGGCTTGTAAGACCATACATAAAGAGATCATAAAGAAAGAAAGCATTCACAGATAAACCAATATAATAGGGTTCCATAAAGAGAAGCAATTCATGTTACCATTGGGTGATGGAGGAGCTTTCTTTGAGGAGGGAACCTCGAACAAGGTGCAGGGGAAAATGCAGCGCTCATCTCTATTTATCTTGACCATGTTTGAACACAGGTCTCTACCCACTGGGCACATTTTGGAAAAAGTGTGGAAGATAAATTAGAGTGTTAAAGATAGTCAATAGCAGCCAAATATATTTATCCAGTGCCTAATTTAATGTGAGAAATCTGATGATAAGCATTCCTTTTCATACTAACAAATTCTTATCTTCACTATTCCATATATTACCTGAAAGGTGCTACAAAAAACATCTTTTTGCTCTTCTTCTTTTTTCTATAAACTTGTTCCCCGTTCCTAAGAGGAAGGGAATGGGAATAAGTTACAGGCCATTAGTTCTTTAGCTGTCTCATTATTTTACAAGTTGTGAAATACATCTCTAATTCTCACTTGCTTCAGTTAGAAAATCTGTAACTGTCCTCTAGACAAATAATCATAATTACAGAGCTATTAAAAATGCTCATCTGAATGTTTGTATAATTCATTTATTTTTTTATTCAACAAATATTTTACAGATATTTACCAGGCACAGAGAAGTGAACAAACGTGAAAAAAACCCCCGTCCTCAGGAAGCTCGCATTTAAGTGGGGTGAGACCGACAGTAAACAAAACAAATAAATAAAATCTATAGAATGTTCGTGCCATGGAGAAAAAATAGCACAGGGGAGAACGATAGTGAATGCTGGAGGCGGAGTTGCGGTTTTAGACTGTGTGATCATGGCAGAGGTGGTGGCTTTGTAATGTGTAACTTGACTAGGCTGAGTTGTTTCTCTTCCCTGGGCGTTTGTTTGTCTAACATTTGGAGGGAAGATGTGAAGGAGCCGCTATTTTGTGTTTTATACTTGGAAGGCAAGGACAGGTGTTATTGTAGCTCATTACCGGCTCACTTCATTACCATGGGGCCTGCGATTACTCCACCTTCCCCTGCATTCTTCCTCGGCATCTCCGACTCCTGCGCCAGGTGTGTGTTCAGTGCCGTGATGAAGCGGGCTGGCTTCTCCAGCAGGACAACCACATCATCAGGTTGGAGGCAGTGAGAGCTGATGTGGGTTCTTGAGTGTGCTGTTGGATTTCAGCTTACTCATTCTCTCCCCATCGCTCTCCCCAAGTTGATATCCTTCTTTCTTTCCATGCTCTGATCTGTGGACTTCAAGCTCCAGCAGCAAATGCAAAGAAAACAGCCTTGCAGAGACTGTGTAGTGAGTTCCTACAACTGGTAAAGTCAAATCCACTAACAAAAATTACCTGAACAATTTTTATATCACATGTGACAAAAGTGACATGAACAATTCTTTCTCTCTGCAACTAATTCTGCTTCTTTGATTAAACCGTGTCTAAAACAGAAGTCCTAACTGGGAAGGTGCTATCTGAGCAAAGATCTAAAGGCCGTGAGGCAGCAAGCTATGCAGATAGAGATCTGGCAGAGAACAGCAAAGGCAGAGGCCCTAAAGCAGGAGCAGGCCTCCTGTGCCCGAGGGAGGCCAGATCACGCCCAGCGTGGGAGAGGAGTGGAGGTGAGTTCAGAGAGGTAAAGGTGAGGGGGTGGGGGGTGTGTGGCTCCTGGTAGGCCACTGAATGCATTGACTTTTACTGTGCATGAGGTGGGGAGCTATTAGAGGATTTCGCAGCAGAGGAGAGAGCTATTTGGCTGACGTTTTAGCAGGATGCCTGCTGTAGCTGTGTGGAAAACGGACTGTAAGGGAGAAAGGGTGAAGCAGAGAGACCTGGTAAGAGGGTACTGCAGGATTCAGGCAAGAAAAAGTGGTGGTTTGGAGCAGTGGGAGCGCTGATGTTGACGGGAAGAGTTGGGTTGGGGATATTATTTGAAGGTGGAGTCGACAGAATTTGCTGATGAATTTTTTTGAAGCATGGAAGGTAAAGAGAAGAATTAAGGATGATCTGTGATTTTTGGCCTGAGCAGCTAGGTGAATGGTAGGATGGGGGAATGGTCAGTCATGGAGGAGGGTTTGTGGGAGAAAACTGAGCATTCGGTTTTGGGCATAATTCTGAAACATCTATTTTACATTCAAATGAATGCCCTGGAGTTCAGCTGAGGAAAGATCCAGGCTGGAAAAATACACCTGTGAGATGTTGCAATGAGTGCTCGCTTCCGCAGCACAAATACTAAAATTGGAATGATACAGAGAGGATTAGCACGGACCCTGGGGGGTGGGGGAAGGATGAAATATACACCGCGGGGCACGCTGAGATTAGCTGGGGAATTGATGACCCCGACAAGGGCTGTTTCAGTGGAGCTGGGAGGATCAAAGCCTACCCGGCATGGACTCAGGAGAAAACGAGAGAAGAGGAATTGAAGAGAGCTAACCCAGACAACGGTCCTGAGAAGGTTTCCTGCTATCAATATCAATTTATAGCCCCAGTCAAAGTACACTTGAAACACTGCCAATCATTTGTATCTTACAGATGCTTTCATTAGGCAATCAAAATGATGTTTCATTTAATTTTTGCTCACATGTGTGTCTTTCCCACAAGCCAACCAGCTCCCAGAGAGAATAATCTGTGTTTTTCTCATCTTTCTATTCTTGCCAAGCATAATGCATTAAATAGATGTTTATTGAATAACAACCACCTTTTACTAAGTGCTTTGTCAAGTTAACTGTTTTGTCTATATCTATAAAGTTCTTGGAAATATTTAAGAGCTCAGCTGGGCATGGTTTTCATATGTTCACGGTAGTCAAAAAACACATCAGCATCTAGGGGCTAGGATAAAAGCCTGTTAATTTTTTTTATAAATATTGTTAGTCACAGATGGGAAATAGGTAACAGCTCTTTAAAAATATATATACTTTTGCATCAGAATAAGGGAACAGAATAATTCAGAAAGTGAAGGGGGGATACTAGATTGCATAATCTTTTTGAAGTTAAAAATTTATTTAATTATATATTTAATCTAATTTTATCTTGGACTATAAGACAATGCTTGTAAGTATCACTTGCATTTTCTGACAGCTTATTTACTTAATCAAAGATTTAAAGATTTAAGAAACATAAAAATAGCTGAATTGTATTACCAGAATTCTGAGAAACTTAGGGAAAAATGGTAGTAATTATTAGAAGAGAGATCCGAATGAGACTCTTTATTAAGATGGATAGAGAACACGAAGGAAACACAAAAATTAAAATGAGGGAAGCATCAAGATATTACAGGACCAAGGAAATAATAGCATTGCTTTCATAAATGTAGCTGTGTCTAACATAGAAAGTGTTTGCTACAACTGTTAGTACTGCAATGCTATGTGTTGGAGATGCTAACGACTAAAGTCTTCTTAAAATTCATATGTTGAAACCCTAACCTGCGATGTGACTGTATGTGGATATAGAGCATTTAGGAGGTAATTAAGGTTCTATAAGGTCATGAGGGTGGAGCTTTACTCCCTTTGGTTGGTGTTTCTATAAGAGATGGAGACACCAGAGACCTTTGACTGTGTTTTTATAAGAGAGGGAGACATCGGAGAGCTCTCTTTCTCTGCCATGTGAGGAGAAGGCAAGAAGAAAGCTGACTGCAAGGCAGGAAGAGAGCCCTCACCAGAAACTGAACTCTTCTGGAACCTTCATCTTGGACTTTCCAGCCTCCAGAACTGGGAGCAAATTAATTTCTGTTCAAGTTACCCAGTCTATAGGTTTTTATGTTTGTTTTGTTTTTTAATGGCAGCCTAAGTAGACCAAGGCAGGGGACAGCAGTTAAAAATTGAAAAATGCAGTACTATTTTATTTATTTTTTGAGACAGGGTCTTACTCTGTCACCAGAGTAGAGTTCAGTGGCCTAATTGTAGCTCATTACAACCTCAACCTCCTGGGCTCAAGGGATTCTCCTGGCTTATTCTCCCAAGTAGCTAAGACTACAGGCACGCCCCACCAGCCATTAATCTGGCTAATTAAAGAAAGTTTTTTTTTGTAGAGATGGGGTTTCGCTATGTTGCCCAGTCTGGTCTCCAACTCCTGGGCTCAAGTGATCCTCCCACTTCAGTCTCCCAAAGTGCTGGGATCACAGGTGTGAGCCACCGTGACCAGCCTATTTTATGAATACGTGAAAAAACCAGAGCCCTTAGAATGGAATGTGCACATTATGCCAGGTACATTTATTCCTCAGAATAATTCATTGAGATAGGATTATGATTCCCATTTTAGTGAGATTCAGAGAAATTAAGTAATTTATTCCAGGTGACACAGCTAGTAAGTGAAGGAGTGAGGCTTTGTACTTACCTCGGTTTGATATCAAAGGCCGTCTTCTTAGCCATCCATTTATTAATTCTTGAAAAAGTGCTGAGTCTCTGCCACCTGGCAGGTACTGAAATGGGTGTAGTCACAACTTCATCCTCTTCCCTGCCCTCAAGGGGTTCGCAACCTGAGGTGCCAGGATCTAGGCCAGGATTTGATGTCCTGAAAGCCGAGGCCAGGTACGAGGGTAGCACCTACCTGAGGGCTGGAGGACATGGAGCCAAGGAGGAACCATCTCAGAGACCCAGATGGAAACATCAAATAGGTAAGATTTCAAGTGAAGGGTGAGCATTGGAATCTGAAGCACTTGTGTGTTCTAGAGCGGTACTTTTCACCACATACTGCAGAACTCGCTAAAATACAGTTTCTGATTCAGCAGGTGTGGAGTGGCACTGAGAGTCCACTTCTAGCAAACTCCCAGGAAGTATGGTGGCTACGAGTCCAGGGACCACACTGGAAGTGGCAAGAGATCTGAGAACAGCAGCAAGACTTGTTTCATCAGATGCCGCCACCTTTCAGCCCAGAGAGAACACAGATGGGGACACTGGTCCTTTGTGGACACACATCACACATAAGCTGGTTCACTGAGGGGTTAGAAAACATACGTTCTTTTATGGAACTATTCCCTATTGAGCACCATGGTTTAATTGAGTTGGGTTTTATGGTTCTATATAAACCCCAAGTGATCAGTTAGACAGAATTTTAAATTTCACAACTTGTGCTTTTACTTTCATAGAGGTCTAGATTTTAACTCCTTTATTTGAAGTCATTGTCGCACCCCTATTGCAGAAGGTATAGAAAGAAAAAAAGTTACCCAAACAAAAGCATTGTATGTGCAACGAAGTGTTTTTCTGTGTTCCAAACAGCCGGTCATGTAAATTAACTCTATTTTGGTTATGAACACTGAAACTTGATACATTTCCTCTTCCTTAAGCCTCACATTTAATGACAAATCATATCTGAGGCTGACCAACAAGATGAATTTTTTTTCCCCATGAGCCCAAATAGCCAGGAAACTCCATTGTATTTTGGGATAAAAATACAACCTTTTAATAGCAAGGGCTTCATAAAACCAATTCTATGATGATGTCGTCTGAGGCTTTCCACTCCCTAAGACAATGCTTTATTCTTTTTCATGAACAATTTCGAGTTTTAAAATTGCTAATGTTTCCATCTAAGAAAGCCTGAGAAGTTATAAACATTTTAAACAACCTTCCAAAGTTGGCTCTGAGGCCTTTTGTTACAGTCAAATACAAATACTTTTAAAATGTGAGGATTAGAAGGTCAGGCGTGGTGGCTCATGCCTGTAGTCCTAGCACTCTGGGAGGCCAAGGTGGGAGGGGTCACTTGAGGTCAGAGGCTGGAGACCAGCCTGAGCAAGAGTGAGACCCCGTCTCTACTAAAAATAGAAAAATTAGCCCAGAGTGCTGGTACGAGTCTGTAGTCCTAGCTACTCGGGAGGCTGAAGCAGGAGGATCCCTTGAGCCCGGGAGTTGGAGGTTGCAGTGAGCTATGGTGATGCCACTGTGCTCTACTCAGGGCGACAGAGTGAGACTCTGTCTCCAAAAAAAAAAAAAAAGTGAGGATTAAAAATAGTTGTAAGAAATTAAAGTCTTTCTTTGCCTTCTTTTATGATCCCTGATTTATTCTCATGATAATTACCACTTGATATTTACACAATGGCTTTCTCCAAGTTTCTCAACAAGTATAACACACTTTAAAATATTATTAAAATGTTCCTGTGAGAAATACAGATTGAAAGGAAAAGTAAAAGCCACTGTTATTCTTCTTGCACTGCCCTCTTCAGCATCCTTAAAAATAAATCGTAAGCTCTAAGAACAAAAACTTTTGTAAAGGTTAGCGAAATTTGAGTTGAAACAATTAAGAAATTTACTCAAAGGCAAAAGTAAAGTGTTACCCCAGGGAGGGAAGTTACACAGGAAATAGTGGCGATATCACAGGAAGCAACTGCAGATTATTGTAGGATGTGGCCACCCACCAGTTTGGGATTTTTCCTTCCCTTCTAGATTCACTGCCATTTCCCTAGAAAAGACTATTATCCCCGTTCCACGGAGGCTTTTGCAATTGGCTCCAGATTGGATGTTCCTGCCTCCCCCACCCCTTCCTAGCATCCCAGTCCATCTTTTCTCCCGCCACGGACTCCTCTAAGTTCACGAATGCGTAAAACCACAGCTGCGGACCCTTCTCATCACCCAACTGGGCTAAAAATTCCGTGCAGTGCCTCTTTGGGTACCTCTAGGTAATGCTAAATGCTGTGACTGATCCCAAACTTTCAGCGGCTTAAAACTGTGGAGATTTTAAAAACATACTCAGAACTAGAAAGAGTAGTAAAATGAACTCCCAAAACGCCATCAGCCAGTATCAATAGTTTTCAACTTTTTGCCAATCTTGCTTTATCTATCCTCCCAACTACTTGTTAGTTTTATTGGATTATTCTACAACGAATCTCAGACATCAAAACACTTCAGCTGTAAATATTTCAACATATAACCATAAGAAGTAAGGACATTAAACACATCCACCTACAATACCATTATCCTACTGAACATGCCTAACAATAATTCCTTTTTATTATTATTTTTTTTTTTTGAGACGGTTACTCACTCTGTAGTCCTGGGTAGAGTGCAGTGGTCTCATCCTAGCTCACTGCAACCTCACACTCCTGGGCTCAAGTGATCCTCCTGCCTGAGCCTCCCAAGTAGCTGGGACTACAGGTGTGCACCACCACTGTGGGCTAATTTTTTCTATTTTTAGTATAGTCGGGGTCTTGCTCTTGCTCAGGCTGGTCTTGAATTCCTGACCTCAAGTGATCCTCACACCTCGGCCTCCCAGAGTGCTAAGATTACAGGCGTGAGCCACCATGGCTGGTCAACAATCCCTTAATATGATCTGATACGTAGTCCTTAAAATTTTCACAACTGTACAGAAAAGGACTTTTAACAATTGGTTTGTTTGAATCATTATCATTTGATTGTTACATCTCTTAAATGTCTTTTACTCTATAACTGTTCACCACCTTTTCCCCCTCATACCATTTATTGGTTGAGGAAATCCTATCTTGATCTTTAAATTGTACCACATTGAAGAAGCGACTGATTGTTTCCCTTTCCCTGTGGTGTTTTTAAATTTGTCCTTCTACCTATTCCTTACCCCTCCCCTATTTGCTGTAAGTTGGTAGTTAGACCTAGAGATTTGATTAGATTCTGGAATGATTTTTATAGGGGAGAGGGAAGAATACATTATAGGATTGCTTTCCATTTGCGGTATCCAGTCTCCAAGATGGCCCCAATAATCCCTACTGTCTTGTATTCATGCCTTGATGTAGTCCCTGCCCATAATGAATAAGAGGACTGCCTTGTAAACCAAGAGGACATAGCAGAAATAATGATATGGGACTTATGAAGCAAAGTCATAAAAGATATTGTGGCTTCTTCATCTCTCCCTCTTGGAACACTCAGTGCGGGAGAAGCCGGATAACAGGACAGCTGCAAACTCAAGCAGCCCCGTGGAGAAGGTCATGTGGTAAAGAACTGAGGCCCCTTGGTGACAGCCATGTGGGTGACCAGTCAAGCTGTCAGATGACTGTAACCTTAGCTGACACCTCAACTGCAACCTCATGAGATTCCTTGAGCTAGAACCACCGGCTATACCACTCCTGAATTCCTAATATGGAGAAACTGTGTGAAATGATAAATGTTTACTGTTGTTTTAAGCCACTTGGGTTTGGAGTAATTTGTTATGCAGCAATAGATAAAAAATTTACCAGTATATCACATACAGTTTGCTTGACATACTTTTAATCATGCTGAGATTGATCAATGTGTTCAGGTGTTGTCAACCTGATCCATCCATTATATAGTTCTCCATTAACATTTCACCTAGTGGTATTAGCAGCCACTGATGCTCATTGACTAGATTTATTATTTCATTGGGGAGTTGTGTATAACTTCTTCTACATTTATTAGTAGGAATTCTTCTGTAAAGAACAATGTTCCCTCATCAACTACATGGATACCCTGAAATGCCATTTGTACAGGAAAAATATGATAAATACCCCATTCAGAAGTTTCTTAATGACAAATGTAGAAAAATTACAAAGAACTAATTATTTGACATTGAAAAATACTTAAAAACTTGGAAGTTTTATGGAGGCTGAATTAAGAGAGACACTTTGAAATTTAATTTTTATGTTATTACATCCCCTTCACTGACTGGCCTAAATGAATTAAAAATCAGTATCTTCAAATCAGAACATTTTAAATTAAAATGACGTGTGTGGGGGGGAAGAGACATTTGTGACACAATGCTGAATAGCTGGTCTATCCTGTTCTTCAGGGATGTAACTAGCTGTTTTGATGTCCGGTGGTGAATGAGATGTGAGATTCAGAGAAAATGTTGCTGGTTGGGGTTGCTAGTGAGTGCACTTTTACTGGAAGAACAGGTCTAATATGACTACCAGCATTTTCTGTTTAAAGAGTCTCCTGGGCTAAGTGTTTTGCAGAGCAGCAAACATTACTGCCTATGTAGTTCTTATTATAATCACCTTAACATGATTTTATGTAATCACTTCTGGGATAGAAAGTGGTGCAATTCCCAGCACTATAAGGTCATCTAAAATCATAGCTAAAAATATACACAATAATTGTCCGCAATTCTAGAAGTCATTCCTCAACCAGCTCTGGTTATGAGGATGGAATTTTTCCCTCTCCTCAAATACATCACCTACCACAGATTGTATTTCCTAAGTAAGTGAATCTGTTAAAATATTTTATTTCTTAGGATCAGGAATAGTTAAGTGCCAGGATTTTGCTTTAAATGGTTTCTAATCATTTCCTCAGGGAAAGCTTGTACATACATTTAAGACTTTATTCTACATTCTCTGAGAACACGGTGTTTGGGGAGAGGAATCTCTGAGTTCTCACATTTTTAACGTGCACTGTAGAAGTTATATCCTTAACTTATGATTAGCTTTGTGCCAGTTACCACCGTCATTAACTTATCTTTAGACTTTGCCCTCCATTCAATTCAGTTCCACTCACAAACACATATGGAACATTTTCTAGGGGCAAAGCTTTACTCTCACAAGATTAGGGTTATAAATGTAAAAGAGTAAGAATATAATACCCAATGTTCATCCAAACTGGCCAGGAAGTTTCATTTTATGAGCAAACTTCGATTGATTGACAGGGACTTCCAAAAGTACTATCTGGAGAAGAAATCTAGGACTACACTTGAGGTCAACAAGCATGACTGTCACCATCAAAGTGATATCTTCCATGGTCTAGAGAGTGGAAATTTGTGGTAAAATAGAAAATTTTAACCCAAAAATTGTGGGGAAATTTAGGAGAAAAGGTCCTTAAGTCTAAATTACATCATAGAGGAAGTAGCTATGAATTAGGCCTTGCAAAAGGAGAATTTAGACATCAGAGAATGAACAAGGGAGGGGACATTCCAGGCAACAGGAACTGGAGAGATCAAGGCATCGATGTAAGCAATCCAGATCAGCCAATGGATGAGGCCAGAACAAAATCTGCATAGAAGGATGTCGTGGGAGACAAGATTGGAAAGAATACACAGGGACTGAAAGAGGAACAAAATGTTATCTCATTAGGTATCAAAGTGGCTGGGCTTGACATCTTTTGTACTTGTATATCAGACCGTAAGTGCTTGTAAACCCAAATTACTCTACTGCTCATTTAAAAACACACAAATAACACTCAAAATGTCTCTTACTACTACTATACATTGTTGGAGGGAACTTAAATTAGTACGGCCATTATGGAAAACAGTGTGAGGTTTTCTTAAAGAAGTAAAAGTAGAACTACCATATGATCCAGCAATCCAACTACTGGATATTTATCTAAAGGAAAGGGAATAAGTCTATCAAAGTGATACCTGTACCCCCATGTTTATTGCAGCACTACTCACAATGGCAAAGATATGGAATCAACCTGAGTATCAAACAACAGGGAAATGGATAAAGAAAATGTGGTGTGTATACACGGTGGGATACTATTCAGCCATAAAAAAAAAATGAAAACCTGTCATTTGCAGCAACATGGATGGCACTGGAGGTCATTACTTTAAGTGAAATAAGCCAGGCACAGAAAGATGAACATCACATATCCTCATTCATATGTGAGAGATAAAAAAGTTGATCTCATGGAGATAGTAGAATTATAATTATTAGAGGGTGGGAAGGGTGTGTATGTGTGTGGGGGATGAAAAGAGGTTGATTTGTGGGTACAAACATATAGTTAGATAGAAGGAATTAATTCTAATGTCTGATAGCAGAGTAGGGTGACTACAGTTAACAATAATGTATTGTATATTTCAAAATAGCTAGAAGAGAGGTCTTGAGATATTCCCAACACACAGAAATGATAAATGCTCAAAGTGATGGATATCCTAAACACCAACTTGATCGTTACACATTCTATGCATATAACAAAATATTGCATGTATGCCATCAATATGTACAAATATCATGCATCAATAAAAATGTCTCTTACTGACATAACAGTATATCACAGTGGGCTTTATTGCTGACTAACATATATTCACACTCTTTCTAGTATCTTAAAGTGGTTTTCCTTTGGGAAACCACTACTCTATGCTTTTCCATATTTTTGTGGGCTTAACTGTTTCCTCTGTTGCAGGGGAAAAGTGAGGAAACCGATTAGCATATCCCATTCTTCTGCCCAGGTAATAGGGTCAGTGATGGGCATCTAACGCAATCAGAGATGAGGAGACATTTGGAGACCTTGGCTGGGCTTCTGAGAAAGAAGAGCATTCCCACGTCCATAGAATCTAGTGGCTTGACACTGCTGTAGCCATCTTGGTGTCAGAAGGGGAGATATAGCCTCATGATGAACCCAACACAGAAAATGACAAAATGAAGATATGAAGATTAACTCGGCTCGAATAACATTGCATAAGTCCCTGGGTCAAGTTATGACTGAAGTTTAGACCTTGAACCATCAGCTATATATGCCAATATATTTATTTTATTAATTAGGCCAGTTTGAGTTGGATTTTTCCATCATTTGAAACAGAAAGAGTCTTACATGAGAGAATTATTTTAAATCTTCACAGGTTTTAGTTTTTTGGAGTCCAATAACATTTCTTTCTATGATGTAGAATGTTAATAAGGAATGTATCCTTATTAGCTTGCTCCTGAAACTACTTTTGATGTGCAGCTTCTAAGGAAACAGGCCAGTTATTCTGTCACCCAGTACTTTACATTTTTGTGTACTGATAGGTTTCCCCAAGTGTTCTTGGAAGTCCTTTTGACTTTCCTAATGAAGCTTAGTTTCACATCCTCATTTCGTTTGATTTTTGATGTACACTGTATCAGTTCTCCTTATTTAATAAAATTTTAGTCAGAACACAAAAGTTCAACTGAAATTCAGTTTACAGGGAAATATGTTCAAGTTTACTCTGTATTTGAGCAATATTTATAAACATTCAAAAATCATGTTTATCTTTTAAACAAATAGCACCATGTGATGTATTGTTTTTTATCTGCTCTTTTGACTCACAGCCAAACTTTTGGGAGTATCACAGGGATTTGAGTAAAGAGGGTACTTGGTTCATTATATCCTAAAGTTGAACATGGTTCCACCTGTCTGTGTTTGGACTGGTAGGCAGAGTGAGTTTCTCTGGGATCTGAAACTGATTTCACTATGGAGAAATTGACTTTCTTTAAATCATACTCACAGTCTTTAACGACATCAAGAGATGGTCTCCAACAAATAAGGAAGAATGAAGACAAATTATCCTATTTTTCAATCAAATGTCACTTTACTGTGGACATTTTTGTGGGAATACTTACTATGAAACTTCTTTTCGAAGAACTGAAGTGGTCTCATCCCTGTTTGAAAAATTTAACTCTTGTTATCTGGTAGTATAATGACCAGTGAAAAGTGTCATTTCAGCTGATAAAAATAGCTTTAATATAAAACTTAATTGCTAAATATAATTATCTCCAAGATAACAATTTTTTCTACCACCAGTGTAGAAGGGCATTTACGGTTCCACAGAAAAAAGATACTTAAACATAGAAAATTAAATCTATAAACCATCTCCAAAGAGGTTTAAACAAGAAGCCTGGGCAAGCATAAGAATGCTCAAAAGCCTACTAAAAGTCATTAATTTTTCTCCTATGTACTGTTAACTTTTTAATCATTTTTAAGAACAATATGTTTGGATTTTACTGTGTGGACCTTAAGGAAATAGTGTGTGTAAGAGCTCTTCTTGGAGAAAGAAAGAGAAGTGGTGGTCACCACTGAGAATGAGGACAGAGAAAAGGCCACACTGGGTTTGGTGTCAGGAGAGCACTAGAGCCCTCAGGAGAGCAGATTCAGAGAGCGGCAAGGAGAGAAGTGATGCTTAGGGAGTCTGGAGGAGGAAGTGACTGGTGAAATTTTGGCAGTGGAGGCATTGGAGTCTTCACAGTGAAAAGTGTAATACCAGAGCCAGGTAATTGAAATTTTTGGGTCACTTTGAGAAATTAACTACTCTGAGCCTTAATTTCCTCATTCCAGTTATCTATCACTGAGAAACAAACCACTGAAAAGACAGTGGTGTAAAACAACAATATTTTGCTCACAAATCTGCAATTTGGGAAGGTCTCCGTGTTAGTTTTCAATTGCTGCTGTAACAAATTACCAAAAATTTAGTGGCCTAAAACAACACAAATTTATTCTTAGAATTCTGTATGCTAGAAATTCAACATGGTTCTCAATGGGCTAAAATCGAGGTGTCAGCAGGGATGCGTACCTTTCTGGAAGTTCCAGGGGAGAATCTGTGTCCTTACCTTTTCCAGCTTCTAGAGGTTGCCGGCATCCCTTGGCTCATGGCCCTTTTCTCCATGGTCAAAGCCAGCAACAGCTGCTCAAGTCATTCTCCCATCGAATCACTCTGACCTGCTCTGCTACCTTTCTTTTCCTCCTTTAAGTAGCTTTTAATTTCATGGGGCCCACGTAGACAACCCAGGGTAATCTCCCCAGTTTAGGATCAGCTAATTAACAATTTCATCTGCAACTTTAATTCCCCTTTTCCATGTAACAGAAACATATTCATAGGTTTTGGGGATTAGGACGTTTATACCTTCCCATTATTCTGCCTACCGCAGGCTCACGGGGGATGATGGCTCATCTCTACTCCACAGAGCCTCTGCTGGGGCAGCAGGACTGTCTGGAGCATCCACTTCCATGACAGCTTGCTCATGTGGCTGGCAGGTTGGTGCTATCACTGGGAGCTCAGTTCCTCTCTGTGTTGACGTCTTCATGGGGCCACTTTGGCTTCTTTATAACATAATGACTGGCGTATAAGAGCTGTTATTCCAAAGGACAGTAAATGGAAGCTGTCTCTTAAGGCCTGGGCTGAAAATTGACAGTGTCGCTTCCATCATATTCAATGGGTCGAAGTAGTCACAGAGCCCATCTAGACCCAAGGGGAAGGGGCACAGAGCCCCAACTCTCTAGGAAAATGTCAAAGAATCTGTGGACACCTTTAATTCTCCATAGTCCTCATTACTAAGAAAGGGATGATCTTGACTTGCAGTATTGCTGTCAGAATTAGAAATGATGCATGTAAGTGGCTAATAACATTCTTCCTGTATATAGAGCAATACATGGAGAAAAAACAACTCTCAAGTCTGTTGAAAATTGGAATCCGTGTGAATACATGAATATTGTGGCTCTTGATATTCTCAGGTGTGCATGAATATTACAGTTCTCCTCGCCAGAAAACTTGTGCACGTGTTCTTATGTACGTTCTTTGGTACATTTTGGGGCATTCCCAGACTAGAGTAAGATCCTCAGTACTAAGGTACCAAGTAATAGGGCATGAAAATATTGCAGGGCTATGGTGCATGTGCTGTGGGGCATAATTTGGATTTATTTCCTTTTCAGACATGGGGCTGGAAGATTTTTCATATGTGATTCCAAGACAGCCTGCTTTGCTTTTTTTCTTAAGTAGGATGTGGGAAAAGATGTTTTGTTACAGGTGCCTGGCTCTGTTGTTTTGTTTTTTTTCTGCTTATATAAAGGAAACGCTATCAGACAGTAGTTATCTTTAAGAAAAAAAAGAGGCTGAATATTTTCATTATTCTTGTCAAAGCTCTTAATATTTCATAGTACTTTTTTTCATTTTCCCTCTGGCTTCATGAATATATGAATAATTTTACTTTTATGCAATTAATCTTTAATTATTTCAATAGTTTTTTTTACTTAAAAAAGCTTCATTCTTCCCCTAGTGATCAAAGTTTGAGAATTTAAACAATACAGAAATAAAATAGAAGAAGAAAGGTCTTTATAATGTGGGAGGAAGACCACTGCTAATGGTCTGGAAGATGTCCTTCCAGACTCATTACCATGTTTATATACACATAAAACAAAACTGGAACATATTGTAGATACTATGCCACGGTTTTCTTTTTCCCTTAAATATATTGGGCATCTCTTTCTATGCTAGTGCTTATTCGTCTACTTCACTCTTTTTGATGGTTGGATAATTTTCCAGAATGTGATGTATCAGAATATATTTTACCAAATAATAAAAATCTTAGTTAGAAGACATGGGTGGGAGGGTCCTATCACAGTCCACTGAACACAGGGGAAAAGGACTTTGTCTTTTCTCCCTGCCCCCCCAATTCATCCTCATACTGGTTCAGTGAAAGACTCCACTGGGACACGTGCCTTGATGGTTTCCCCCTTTATCATGTGTTTGTGTTGATAACCGCCACAGTCTGCAGTGGAAAGAGCTCCGAGAGTCCAGAGACATGGGATCGAATGTAAATCTGTCACTCAGTGTGTAACTGGGCAACTTCCTTACTCCTCAGGTCTCCAGACTCCCCCTCTGCAAAGAGAGAGTTGGATTAGGTGGTCTCTGCTTTCGCTCACCTCCGCTTGGATTTATTGAATTGATCATGTGCTAAGCATTGCACCAGGGCCTTTCCAGGGTGTCCTCATACCAACTGCATTAGGTAGATCAGATAATCCCCATTTTTTAGACAGAGAGAGTGAAGGCAGGGGGAATATAAGAACCCAGAATGCAAGAAGAGAGACTGGCACTATTAGAATAGGACTGAGCAAGAACAAGCCAACTTTATGTAAACTGCAAGCGTGGAGTTCACCAGCACGTGACAGTTTATGGTACAGTTTCCCATGTATTCTTTCAGTAGCACCTCCCCATGTAGATAAGAAAGATGTTTTTATTCTTATTTAAAAGGCGAAAAAACAGGTTAAGTGGCTTTTAAAAGATCATGTAGATAGGAAGTGATATTAGAGAGAATTAATTTCTTGGTTAGCAAATATCAAAATTGAGACTCTCACTCAATTCTGGTGATCATTTTGAGAATTCAGATTGTCTTACCTAAATTTGATGTGCTAATTTCTGAATAACTATAGATTAAAAAAAGGACTCAGAAACCCGTAATTGAGAAGCATACATTAGGAAGAAAGTATTTTTAGGCATCGATACACAACATTTGCGCATAGACTATTCTATCTTACAATCTTAAAATTCAGTTAAAATTTTATTTTATGATCATTTTATTCCCTCTTTTCATCTTTTAATAATAGTATACTTAGGAAACCAGCGATAAGAAAATCCTTTAAAATGAGGACTCTGTCAAGTGGCAAATATTTGTCAAACAAAAAAGAAGAAAAGGATATTTACCAGTACTGTGAATATCTAGTTTTAGTTCTGTTTGTGAACAATGGACAGCCTTCCCCTTCCACTGCCAACCCCCCAAGTCCATGAGGGATCATCTTGCTTCATGTGTATTTAAGGTAAATACAAAGCACATTATTTAAACAAACTCCCTAGTCTAGTAAAACTCAAATGTTTCTATTACAAGACTTTAATGGCTGCTTCTCACATTCATTGCATTTCCATAGCTGCATTTCAAAAAAGAAAAAGCTTCAACAGCTGAGTGTGGCGGCTCACTCCTGTGGACCCCGTTACTTGGGAGGATTGCTTGAGTCCAGGAGTTCTGGGCTGCAGTGTGCTCCGCCAATTGGCGGTCCTCCCCACTAAGTTCAGCATCAACCTCCCGGGAGTTGAGGACAAGGTCGTCTAAGGAGTGGTGAACCAGCCCAGGTCAGAAATGGAACAGGTCAAAACTCCTGTGCTGATCAGTGCCAGGATCGTGCCTGGGAATAGCCACCACACTGCAGCCTGGGCGACAAAGTGAGACCCTGTCTCTGGTTTAAAAAAAAAAAAATTAAAAAAAGAGAAAGCTTTGACATGTATAAAGCACACAGGAATTTCTTCTGATAAGACTATCAAATGAACATGTGCTTACTCATTGCCCTAAAGTAACCCTTCTGGGCATTAGAACGTGAGTCTGCTTAGAAAACAGGCAAGAGACCTCTTAGGACCTATTCAATCTCCATGTGTAAACACCATGGCTACTTGGAACTGGTTTTATGATCTCGTGCTTAAACTTGTACTTGTGTCCAGACCGGTTCTGGTTTCAATTACATACTTGGCTCAGCCCTTTGAAACAGCCGCCCACCGTGCTCTCTCCCTCGGAACAGTCTTGCTGCCCCTCCTCCCTTCCCCCTTCCCTTAACCACTGGTCATTTCGGAGACGTTTCCCCGGCCCTGCGCTTCACACTGTTTTCTCCAATCTCATAAAGTACTCTTTTTCATTTCCGAGTGTGTTGTTTCCTACCTCTATGCTCTTCTTATGCTGAAAGAAAAAAAAAGTCACTTTTTGCCCCCTCAAACAAAGGGAGGTTTGCTATTTGCCCAAGTGATTCTTGATTTTAGGGCTCTACTAGGTCCTTTTTATATACAGGGCTACCTCAATTTGGGGGCAGAAGAAAGAATGGTGAGTATCTAGACTGATTATTATTTTTTTTTTTGAGACAGGGCCTCGCTCTGTCATCCAGGTTGGAGTGCATTGACATGATCACAGCTCACTGCAGAAGCCTTGAACTCCTGAGCTCAAGTGATCCTCTTGCCTCAGCCTCCTGGCACAAGCCATCACGCCTGGCTGATTTTTTTTTTTAATTTTTTGTAGAGATGGGGTCTCACTCAGTTGCCTAGGTTGGTCTCAAACTGCTAGCTTCAAGCAATTCTCCCACATTGGCCTCCCAAAGTGCTAGGATTACAGGCATGAGCCACCACACCTGGCCTGGACTGATTATCTGATGGGTACTTTCACCTGTAGTTCTAGTGAGGCGTCGTCCCGAAGACCACCAGAATGGCTAAAGAATGGAAAGGAGAGCTTTACTGGTGATATCACTTTTCACACTGGGAAGAGACAGTCTCCAGCATGTAACGAAGGTGCTCCCACTTTGAAGAGGGAAAAGGCAGGCTGGTTTCTATGCTTCACAGGGTCTGTACTACTCAATAGAATCATACACATTCAGCAGGTTTGGGGGGGAAGCTATACATTTTTATGAGGGGGTTGAGCGCATGTACAATGGATAAACATATTAATGTATGGAGCATACATCCCACGTTCACTTTGGGGTGAGGTTTTAGCATTAAAAAATGAGGTGGCGTTGGCTTTTTATGTCAAAGGGTGAACTATAGGACGCAAAGACAGTATGTGCATCGTCTCTATACGCTATCTGAAATTTGTTTGAAGTCTACAGTTGTTTATCAGGAAAGAATGTTTGTAAGGTTGGTCCAATCAGAGTTGTAGTGGTCTGGGTTGTAAATCAGAGTTAGGAAGGATCTGACAGTTTGCCCGATAGCTCCTATTGTTAGAGAGTTTAGCAACACTGTGGTTTTTCTTCTAGCCCTAAGAATTTAAGAAATTGCCATGCTAGCTGAGCTCTGAACCTTCGACCCATAGGTAACGTGTTTCCTTAACCTTAGGATCTATCTTAGTTGATAAAGGACATCTAATTTAGTCTCTCAGATCACAAGGAAATGTCTAGGGTTCTCGTATCAACATATATTTGCAATAAATTCCAAGATGGTTATGGACTCAGAAATTGTTCTGGGTGTGAGTGTGAGAGAAGGCACAGTGATCTCTAAATCTATGAGTAGATTTCTTTCTCTTGGCTCTCCCCAGAGTGACTGAATTTCCTGTTCTCTTCAGTTATACTCTTTTTTAGTATTAGTTAAGGTAGAGGTTTGGCCTCTGTAATATACACTCAAAATAACAGAGGCTTTTTTTTTCAAAAAAAGTTCTTTTTGGTTTGTTTTCTTGTTTGTTTTTTCTTTTTATTATATTTTTTCCTGAGACAGGGTGTCACTCTGTAGCTCAGGCTCGCGTGCAATGTCACTATCATAGCTCACTGCAGCCTCCAACTCTTGGGCTCAAGGGATTCTCCTGCCTCAGCCTTCCTTGTAGCTAGGACTACAGCTATATGCCACCATGCCTGTCTAATTTAAACAATTTTTTTGTAGAAACAGGGTCTCACTATGTTGCTTGGGCTAGTCTTGAACTCTTGACCTCAAGCAATCGTCCTGCCTCAGCCTCCCAAAGTGCTGGGATTACAGACATGAGCCACTGGCCTTCTTCTTAAATATTATTCCATAATAAGCAGTCCAGGGATAATTGTGGTTTCATAATGCTGGGATCCATGTTCCATTCATTTTGTTGCTGTGCCATTTTTACCATGTGGCTTCTATCAATATCCAGGACGATCGTTCTCACTATTGCACCATGTCCGCATCACAGCCAGCAGGAAGGATGAGAAGAAGAAAGCAGAGATCATTTGCTTTTCTTTAAGAGTGTAAGAATGAATTTCAGCATCACTTCTACTCATATGCTATTGGCCAGAACTTAGTCAAATGGTGCAAGCTGGCTGCAAAGGAGAGTGATGGCCATATGCCCAGCAGTAATTTGGGGACACTTCCTAAAGGAAGATGGGGAGAAGTAATCCTGAAGGATAATTAACAATCTGTGCCACGGTCAACTCCTTTAGCCACCTACATATTTATGCACATGGTTTTTCTCATAAATGAAGCATATTTATTTCCTTTTCTATTAAAGGGAAGATAACTCAAAGGTCCTATCGAATCACTGCATCTCAAGCAAAGTATACGTGTCTGGCTTTCATTATGTCTGGCTTTGGTTCCTTGTGGCCTAACAACCTATGGATTGCAAGACATGTTATGTCTCCTCCACAGCATAATAACCACAGTTAAAACTCCCATTCAGAAAAGGAAGCAGGCTGTCACTGGTCCAGATGAGCAGGAACTGCTAGGACTCCTTCTCTAGGAGTGAACTCCACTCTTTGCTGGGATCACATGGCGACATTTTGTTCTGTTTTCTGGGAGAAACCGTCTGAGAATCATCCTCCACGGCCTCATCTGTGGTGGACATTGCAGAATAAACCTTTCTTGGAGACCGCATAGCTTTGTAGCCTGTTTTCTTGCTGGCGTGGTCTGGGATTGTGTGGAATATTGTTTATTTGCTCCTCTAGATCTATGATTTTTCTCCTTCTGCACACTCATCTTTTTCTGAGAGGCTGACTTGTATGGATTAGATCAACAGAGCTTCCCTGTTCTCTGTTTTCTCAACAAGTTCAGCCAGTGGGGAGTCCCCGAGAGAGACGAGAGGAAGGGGAGAAGTGGAGTATTGCCTCCCTCGCTCTCTCCTTGCAGAGATGCCCACGGCTGGTGGTGTCCCCCACGCAGAGGTCACATCTGTCAGACAGCTTTTTGTCTCCTAGTTTCAGTGACTGCTTTCTCTCCTCGCTCTGAGGCTGAAGGGTGGTGATAGCACCCCACTGTTCTGAGGCGAAGGGTTTCCCCATTCTCCCTTTCTGGCTCCTAGTTTTTCCCACAATTTATAAATAATTACTGTATTAAAGTCCCCTCAAATTACACATTTGGAATATTTCCTTATGGGACCCTGACTAATGCAAGAGCAGAAGCCAAAAAACCAGCAGGCTTATTGTTGTCTTGGAAATAAAATAACCCCCCCTGCCCCCCCAGATTAATTTCTGGTTAACTGGCATCACATCAGTTTCAGGTACAAGCAGCCACAAACATATTACAGATCTCACCCTGACACAGTCTGTGCAACCGAAATATCTGATCTATCTGCTGGCTTCTGCACGCTGTCCATTTGCCCCCTCAGTTTTATGGTGGCTGTCTTGAGGCCATTTGAAACAATGGATTAGGTGGGGAGGCCACAGCTATCATCCCATATTTGGTGTTTTTTTTTAAATTTTTTATTTCAAACAGTTTTGTTGAGGTATAATTGTTTTTTATCTATGGTTACAATTATATGCATCTAAAACACACATTAAATCTCATAGACCAGATATATAGATAGATGTTTTAAAGCATCATTTTGTATGTGATATATCTCTCTGTTTTTTTCTTCATTTTCCTATTTTATTTTTTTAAAATTTTCATTTAATTTTTAAATTTTTAAATTTCAGAATATTACAGGGTAGAAACATTTTGGTTACAGATATTTGAACTGAGTTGGCTCCTATTGTGTGCCAAGGACTTTATTAGAGGTGCCCAGGAAAGGTTTGGGGGCCACATTCTACTTTCCTCTTAGGGCTGCCTTTGAGAGCTACCTCTTATTCTTTCTTCAGTGTTTAGTAAAGAACAGTTGGCTTTTTCAACCTTTGGAGCACCCAAATTACTAACTTTCACTCATTTAGATTTGAGACAAGACAGAGAAAGCCTCTTTTCATAAAACTGAGTTCTCCTCTTTTAGGGGAAACTGTCTCTGACTTCATCCCTTTTGTAAGACTTGTTTTAAGTGGCAAGAAGCAGCCAACACATATCAAAATTCTGAGTTTTTTCCCACTGGTTTCCAACTATAACTAGAAATATAGGCTGTGATAGTTTATGGCTTACCTTCCAATGTATGGCAGGTAACAGTTTAACCAAATACTTATTACAGTATAACAAAAGTCACCAGCTTTCTACCCTGGATTATCTGAATATTGCTATTCCATGTCCAATTGCTATATCAGTATTACTTATATCTCTTTTTACCAAAGTCCTACATCCAAATATTAAGCTTATAATAGTTATAGGTTTAGCTGCTATAACAAAGATCCCCAAATAATGGTAGCTTAAGAAAAACAGAAGTTAATTTCTTTCTTATGTTTCAACCTAAGTGCAAGCTGACTGTACATAACATGGCAGCTTCTTGGGGGTAAGGCTCATGTCCCCTCTAGTGTGTTGCCTTTAACATGTCACTTCTTTAGCATGTAACTTCCATGTTTTTGCCTAAGATGGTCTCAGTCATCAGGAAGAAGAAGAAAAAGAGGAAGTAGTGAGCACAACCCATTTTTTTAGGAAAATAACTGAGTTATAAATGTCACTTTTATTCATCTCATTGGCCAGAACTTAGTCATACTGTCACACCTACCTTTAAAGGAACTTGGGGCCGGGCGCGGTGGCTCACGCCTGTAATCCTAGCACTCTGGGAGGCCAAGGCGGGAGGATCATTTGAGCTCGGGAGGTTGAGACCAGCCTGAGCAAGAGCGAGAACCCATCTCTACTAAAAATAGAAAGAAATTGGCTGGACAACTGAAAAATATAATGAAAAAATTATCCAGGCATGGTGGCGCATGCCTGTAATCCCAGCTACTTGGGAGGCTGAGGCAGGAGGATCGCTTGAGCCCAGGAGTTTGAGGTTGCTGTGAGCTAGACTGACGCCACGGCACTCTAGCCCGGCAACGGAGTGAGACTCTGTCTCACAAAATAAAAAAAAAAATAAAGGAACTTGAAAAGTATAGCTTTGCTCTGTTTGGCTATGTGCTCAGCTAAAAATGTAGGGCTCTACTAATTAGGAAAGAAGAAAATGGATATTGGAAAGAGCTAGCAATCTTTGCCACGTTAAACTTGACTCTAAATCATATTTCTCTAAAAAGTCTGATGTCTGTAACCCTACAGCAATGAGTTATATTGGCTCCTCAGTTTCTTCAGTGGGTCTGAAATATTTTATCTCCCAAAATACTCAGACTAGAGATCTAGCTAGCCCTTTGGAACTCTCTAAATGTTGAAAATAGTCCCTTAAAAAGAGGGCTTTTGTTACTCTCTACCAAGAATCACATAATTCAATATTTTGTTGAAATGGTAGATGGAGTCCTCTAGTCTCCAAGGAAACTTTATTTCTGATGTCTGTGGAACTATAATAACAAAGAGGCCAGAAGTTAGCTGGGGAAATTACATCCGAGTTTGCCTCAGCCAAAGTTTAAAAATGGTCCTGTAAGACATTTTAATTTTTTTGAAATAACTTACTTTCTGGCAAGTATCTCCAAGTACTAGAATCAGAAAAAGACTCAAAATATAAGAAAAAGCCCAGGAATGACTACAGAGTTAAAAATGTTCTCTTTAACTCTCTCCCATTCTGCACAAACAGGAAAAGGTTACTTGGAGAAGTCGCTGACACCAGAGCTGGAGCAGGGAAAGTACAAGATGAATTTGAAACATCTTGCAATGCCAGAAAGTAAGGAAGTACTTAAAAAGCGAGGTGGAATCATGTCAAAAAGACACAGGAGCCAAATGGAAGGGGTACCCAATGGCCACACAGGGACAATAGAGCAAAGAAAAAATTTTAAAGCAATCAATCATAACCCATAACACAAATATTCCTAAGTCCCTGTTGATATAAATAAATAAATAAGCGGGAGTATAGACAGTTCTTCCTCACAGTAAAATTCCAATTAACAAATATGAAAGCAATGAAGGAAACAAAATCATCATTTGACAAACACCTCATTGATAATAATTATTACAGGTAAGAATCATTAAGGCATGCTTAAAATTATTGAGTGAAACTATTTTTTTTCTATAGATTTAGGGGCACAAGTGGTTTCTGGTTACATGGATGAATCGCATGGTGATGAAGTCTGGGCTTTTAGTGTACCTGTCACCTGAATAGTGTACATTGTACCCAATAGACAATTTTTCTTTTCTCATTCCCCCGCCCCCCCTCCCCCCGCTTCTGAGCCTCCAATGTCCATTATTCCACTCTGTACGCCCCTATGTGCCTAGCTTAGCTCTCACTCAAAAGTGACAACATGCAGTATTTGGTTCTCTATTCCTGAGTTACTTCACTTAGGATAATGGCTTCCAGTTCCATTCAAGTAGCTGCAAAAGACATTATTTCCTTCTTTTTTATGGCTGAATAGTACTTCATGGGTATATACATATATATATAATACAGTTATTATAAATAATATATAATATAAATATTATAAATAATGAAAAATGTGATATATATATATTTTCTTTATCAACTCATGGTTGATAGGTACTTAGGTTGATTCTGTATCTGTGCAGTGACAAACATTCAAGTCCATGTACCTTTTTGATATAATGACTTCTTTTTCTTTGGGTAGATACCCAGTAGTGGGATTGCTGGATTGGATGGTGGATCTACTTTTAGTTCTTTGAGAAATCTCCATACCGTTTTCCACAGAGGTTGTACTAGTTTACATTCCCACTGACAGTATATAAGTGTTCAGTGGGTGAAACTTTAATGAGAAACAGGATATTTGCAGGAGCTCAAAGTATCTTTCCATGAAATACTTATTAGTTAGAGTGAGGAATTATTACAGTGGGGAAACTTGGTAGACCTGACCTTAACTGAGAAATCAGTTATCATCAGTAATGAGATATTTGACATCATGTTCCTCCAGATACGGTGCACTGAGGAAGACTCAATATAGTTTCAGTGATGTTCTTGCCCTAAGTGTATAAGCTGAATTTAATCTTGAGGAAAAAACAACAAACTAAAATTAAGAAACAGTCTACAAAAAACTAGCCAATACTCTTCAGAAATGTCAAGGTCAAGAAAGACAAAGAAAGGCTATAGAACTGTCCAGATTGAAGGAGACGAAGGAGATGTGACACTAAATGCAATGTGAGACCCTGGATTGGCTTCTGGAGTAGAAAAACAGGTATTAGTGGGAGAGTGAAATTTGAATAAGTACTATAAATTAGTTAATAGTATAATATCAGTATCAATTACTTGGTTTTGATAATTTTATTATGGTTGTGAGAGATTAACATTTGGGGAAGCTGGGTGAAATACATACATGAAGTCTTTGTACTATTTTTCCAATTTTTTATGTCTAAAATTATTTCAAAATAAAAACTTTTGAAAAGGAATAAAATGGTGATAAAACTTGGGAGGTGATCACAGACATTGTGTAGGTTCTTCTTTCCCTCATAGATAACTGAGTTGGATGCTTGAAAGCATTCTGATTGTATTCATGTACTTTATTAGCAAAACTTATCTATCACTAACTTTTTATTCACTATTCTCTGGAACTTTATTTCTCTTGACTCTGTGTTACAGTTAAGTATAGTCTGGTTACATGAGCTCTGTTAAGTTACAGTTTAGCAGCCAGCACTGTATGCAGTATTCAATATATGGCAATACTGGAATGAGCTACTGTTTTGTATTCAACGCCCTTTCCTGAAAAAGCCTGCCATTTTGTTTACCTTTTGGTTACAGCACCACACTAGGTCTACTCTTTCAGAGGTCTGTGAAAAGTGACTTTTAAGATCTAGACCCCAGATCATGACAGAACAGACCTTTAAAATGTTTGTTGGAGAGACCTTGGATGATCTACGTCCTTCACACCACAGATTATCCCAATTTACATGAATTTGTCTTCTGCCTTTTTGTTTTCTACATTTCTGATCATTAACAGAATCATATAATTCCTCTGCAGTGCAGGAAATGCTTGAATCTGGCATCTCAGACGTGGTTGGAGCTACCTGGTCAATAATGGAGTAGAAGCTTACTTGCATGGAGGCTGAAGAGTTTCCTGGGAAAGGACTCAAGTAAGTACTTACTTGGAGTTCAGACAAATTTGGGCAGTTCTGACAATATGGTGGAGCAACTTACAGAAGACTGCAAAATTCCATGAAAGGTCTCCCAGGAGAGAGCGTTCCTGTAGGTGAAGTTCCAGGCGTATGAGCATGACCCAGGAAACAGGTCTGAGATTTTGTGGGAGAGGACGAGAGACAAATCTGAGTACTACATGATGTAAGTCATCAGGATTTGTCTCCTGTCAAAGCCCCATTAGCAGAGCAAGGAGATTTTGAGTAAAACAATTAAGAGCTGTCTTATTGAATTATGTCATGCGTATTTAACAGCATGGCATTGGAGTCCTTGATGTAATGTAACACAAAGTGTGAGGAGGCAGACACTCTTCTGTAGTTTAGAAGCTGAGAGTTACAGGGTTGCTAGGGTCTGGACCTAGCCCAGGAGTCCAGCCCAGGAATGAGGAAGATTGTGGCACCTAGGAGGACGTCTCATACCTGAGGTTAAATAAAATAGATCTTTTCTCCAAGTTACTTCTCTCTTCAGCATCTCTGTTACCATACTCAGAGATGGCTCTTGATTACAAAATAATGCTTTTTTTCCTTCAGCCAAGTGCTCAATAATTCTATAAGAATGTTTAGTTTAGATGTGAAATTTCATACAGTGTGTCTTCTCTGTAGTCCATATTAGAAGTTTAAAATGAACCAGTAAGATTTTTATTTTTTAATATTATTTTTTTTTACCATTTCTTGTTTATAACAGTTGTTTCTGTCATTTACAAATATTTTCTTTAAAGTTTTTCAAAACTTATGGGTATATGTCATCTCTAAAGCATACTAATGTAATTAAATAGGATTAGAACCTCATGCAGGTTATTTACCATTTGGTCTAATATCTCTGACTTCAAAACAGTTTGTGAATAAAATTTTTTTAAACCTCCCTAAGTGGCTTTTTGTTATCTCCCTTTTTTTTTAAAAAAATTCTTGAGCGTGACCACTGTATGCTATGCATTTATGCATATTACCTCTAATCTTTTGAAGCATCGGTATATTCATTTATTTTTATTTTTATTATTTAGAGATGGGGTAATGATATGTTCTCCAGGCTGGTCTTGAATTCCTGGACTCAAGCAATCCTCCCACCTCAGCCTCCTGAGTAGCTGGGATTGCAGGCATGTGCTACCACATCTGGTTTATCTATTTTTCAGATGAGAAAATTGAGATTTAAAAGAGGTTACATAAACCTAGAAAATAGACACTTTGAACTTTGTCTATAAAATTTAGAGTTTCTGGTTATTCCAGTATATCCTCAAATCTTCAGGTAATTCCAGAAAATCCTTAACATATTCTAGCTGGCTTTTGCTCTCTGATGCACTTAAGTAATGTCTAGCAAGTTGAATACGGGTTCTGTTCCCTCAAGAACCACATTTCTTTGAACATCAGTCAAGACGGAGAGAAATGAAAAGAAAGCATACTCAACAGCTTTTTTTAAAAAGGATAATTAATTAATTTCCATTGGATCTTTAGTACAACTCTTAGTCAGGAATTATTTTAGGCTTGAGTACATGCTTATTTTCATGTTTTCTAAAAGAGTTCTAAGTAGCCACTTCTAGTTCCCAGTTTAACAAAATTACAACCAGCTGGGTCATGCCTGTAGTAATCCCAGCATCTTGAGAGGCGGAGGCAGGAGGCCTGGCCTCCTCTGAGGCCAGGAGTTGGAGACCAGCCTGAGCAACATAGTAAGATCCCATCTTTACAAAAAATAGAAAAATTAGCCAGGCATGGTGGCATGCACCTGTAGTCCCAGCTACTCCAGAGACTGAGGCAGGAGGATCACTTTTGCCCAGGAGCTTGAGATTACAGGGAGCTATGATGATGCCACTGCACTCTAGCCCTGGGGCAACAGAGCCAGACCCTGTCTCAAAAAACAAAACAAAACAACGCCCCCCCGCAAGCACTTTCTTATCAGTAAGGCTGCCCAGCGAGCTGCAGAGGCAGAAAGGTAGATCCACGTGAAGACCCTGAGGGACAAGTCAAGAGCATTACCCTCAAGGTCAAGCCCAGTGACACACGCCAAAGCCAAAATCCAAGGCAAGAGTGGCATCCCACCTGACCATTAGCGTCTGATATTTGCAGGCAAACAGCTGGAGGATGGCCGCACTCTTTTCACAACCTCCAGAAACAGTCCGCCCTACAGCTGGCGCTTCGCCTGCCAGGTCGTCGTGGAGCCTTCCCTCCGGCAGCTGCGACAAGACGATCTGCCACAATCGCTGTGCTCATCTGCTCCCGGGGCTACCAACTTCCACAAGAAGGAGCGCGGCCACCACCCACCTGCGCCCCAAGAGGAAGAATAAGGCCCCTCCACCGGCTCCTCCTTTCCCCGCGGGCGGCGTCCTCCCCAAACCCCTTGGCCCGGGGGCCTCGGAAAAGTTTCCCTTTCACTGGAGCGAGAAAAAAACCTCAAAAACCAAAAAACAAAATACATCCTTATTGATGCCCAACAAATGGTACTTTTTGAATCTCTACATACTGCCTGGAAATGGCAAAATTTTAACATCTTAGAGCCCAAACTTCAAAGCAGTTACCTTAAATTACAAATTAACAAGTTTTGCTTCTCTAATATGTAATGTTTGTAGGAGCTTTGGCTTCCGTTGATTTAACTGGATAATGTGGGTAAGGAATTAGGGGCTTAGGTAAATTGCATGGGGTGGGGGGGACGCATGGGGGGATGAAACGTTTTCTATCAAGAATTGTGCTTTCCGTTCCTGTATTTCGAGTTGTGCCACACGGAGCATAACTATTTATGGAATTTAATTTTGTTAAATAACTTTTCCCGTGGTCATGTACTATAGTATCTTTCTGATTTATTCGATCTCTATACATCCTACAAGAGAGCTATTTGTAGCATTTAAGGTAAAGAGAAATCTCAAAATAGTCTGGGGCAGAAATTATTATAATTCCTATCTAGAAGTTTTCAGTTATTAGCAACATATCGTTGCTTCACATTTGAAACAATATAATATGATCATAAAATACAGAGCACGGTGTACCTTTTTCTTTTGAAAGTGTCCATTTTTCTGTGTTCTTATTTTCTAACCCATGGTAAGAAGTTGGAGTCACATACTTTCTTTAAGGGAGCAAGCTCTATAAAGATATCTGCAAGAAAGAGAAATTATTCCCATCAATTTGGTGAGACGTGTCTGGAACTAGGAGATCTTTGTGAGCTCAGCCATGTGGTTTCTAACCTTCTTTCCTGAACACTGTTTAGAGTCATGTAAGAAGTAAATAGTATATGCATGTAGCAGCAAATTCTTAACATCTCAAATCTCTAACACCCAACTCTAACAATTCAGATGTTTTATTTTTATCTAAGTAAATTTTCTTTTAGTGGTTGGTAATCTGTTAC